>LGRX02016889.1:84447-163579 GCA_001247695.2 Cymbomonas tetramitiformis | reverse complement strand
AGACAAGGTCGGGTTGGTGGGCGTTCGGCTCACGCACGTCATGCGCAGGCGCACCCTCTAGTTTACCCGCGCCAGCTCTGCACACATGGGATCACACCCAGCCTGTGTACGCAGCTCGTGGGAGGGGCGGATGATGTGAGGTCATGGGAGGGAGAGTCGTTTGTCGTGTGGCCGTTGCGCCGTTCAGTTGTAGGGGGGTGTGGAGTTGTAGACAAGGTCGGGTTCGTGGGCGTTCGGCTCACGCACGTCATGCGCGGCGCACCCTCTAGTGTACCCGCGCCAGCTCTGCACGCATGGGATCACACCCAGCCTGTGTACGCAGCTCGTGGGAGGGGCGGATGATGTGAGGTCATGGGAGGGAGAGGCGTTTGTCGTGTGGCCGTCCAGTTGGAGGGGGGTGTAGAGTTGTAGGCAAGGTCGGGTTGGTGGGCGTTCGGCTCACGCACGTCATGCGCATGCGCACCCTCTAGTTTACCCGCGCCAGCTCTGCACGCATGGGATCACACCCAGCCTGTGTACGCAGCCCGTGGGAGGGGCGGATGATGTGAGGTCATGGGAGGGAGAGTCGTTTGTCGTGTGGCCATTCAGTTGTAGGGGGGTGTAGAGTTGTAGACAAGGTCGGGTTGGTGGGCGTTCGGCTCACGCACGTCATGCGCAGGCGCACCCTCTAGTGTACCCGCGCTAGCTCTGCACGCATGGGATCACACCCAGCCTGTGTACGCAGCTCGTGGGAGGGGCGGATGATGTGAGGTCATGGGAGGGAGAGTCGTTTGTCGTGTGGCCGTTCAGTTGTAGGGGGGTGTAGAGTTGTAGACAAGGTCGGGTTGGTGGGCGTTCGGCTCACGCACGTCATGCGCATGCGCACCCTCTAGTTTACCCGCGCCAGCTCCGCACGCATGGGATCACACCCAGCCTGTGTACGCAGCCCGTGGGAGGGGCGGATGATGTGAGGTCATGGGAGGAAGAGTCGTTTGTCGTGTGGCCATTCAGTTGTAGGGGGGTGTAGAGTTGTAGACAAGGTCGGGTTGGTGGGCGTTCGGCTCACGCACGTCATGCGCAGGCGCACCCTCTAGTGTACCCGCGCCAGCTCTGCACGCATGGGATCACACCCAGCCTGTGTACGCAGCTCGTGGGAGGGGCGGATGATGTGAGGTCATGGGAGGGAGAGTCGTTTGTCGTGTGGCCGTCCAGTTGGAGGGGGTTGTAGAGTTGTAGACAAGGTCGGGTTGGTGGGCGTTCGGCTCACGCACGTCATGCGCATGCGCACCCTCTAGTGTACCCGCGCCAGCTCTGCACGCATGGGATCACACCCAGCCTGTGTACGCAGCCCGTGGGAGGGGCGGATGATGTGAGGTCATGGGAGGAAGAGTCGTTTGTCGTGTGGCCATTCAGTTGTAGGGGGGTGTAGAGTTGTAGACAAGGTCGGGGTGGTGGGCGTTCGGCTCACGCACGTCATGCGCAGGCGCACCCTCTAGTGTACCCGCGCTAGCTCTGCACGCATGGGATCACACCCAGCCTGTGTACGCAGCTCGTGGGAGGGGCGGATGATGTGAGGTCATGGGAGGGAGAGTCGTTTGTCGTGTGGCCGTTCAGTTGGAGGGGGGTGTAGAGTGTAGACAAGGTCGGGTTGGTGGGCGTTCGGCTCACGCACGTCATGCGCGGCGCACCCTCTAGTTTACCCGCGCCAGCTCTGCACGCATGGGATCACACCCAGCCTGTGTACGCAGCTCGTGGGAGGGGCGGATGATGTGAGGTCATGGGAGGGAGAGTCGTTTGTCGTGTGGCCGTCTAGTTGGAGGGGGGTGTAGAGTTGTAGACAAGGTCGGTGTAAGGCCGATGGTGCCATGGTATCCCCTCAACAGGGTTGTCGACTTGAGCCAAGCGTCCGTGTCTACACTGGACTATCTGGACTCAGATGAGGAGGATGACGATGTGCAGAAATTGCTTGCTGCAGCGGCGGACGCCCCTGAGCCGGAGGCTGATGTCACGAAAAGCACATTTCTGCAGGTATTTGCCACGTCACCCATCGATATGCCACCCATCGGGGAATGCCTAGAAATCTGCTAGCGCTCTCTTGTTTCCTTTGCGCGGGTTGGTATCTTTGTTTGTCATGGATTGCCACATTTATAGCAGACTCTCTCCAAAATACTGACGACGGTCTGGCTTGCTGGCTGGATTTACTTGCCATTGGATGTAGATATTTAGCCAGCACAACTGCGAGGAAGAAGATCTGTGGAACGAGGCCGGCTCGAACCTGGAGGAATTCCTGCCTACGAAATCGGACGTGAACGACGTCGTACCTGACCAGGAGGAGTGGGACACAGATATGGCGCCAGGCGACCCGTTATTCGTGGGGGATACCGACGCCGACCACATGACGGTGGGCGAGGCGGTTTGCTACTTCATGGAGCTGCGAAGGGCGCAACATTGGTCGAGGCCTGCATTCGACAGGTTGTTTCCCAAACCCACCGTCAGAGCTGCCACGGATCCAGCGGCGAAATTGGTCGAGGCGCCCTGTTATTTTTTGGGCACAGGGAGGAAACTATTGTCCACTACTCTCCCATGCAACCTGCGGCTGCAACTTGATCGCCTGTTGGCAAGTTGTGCGCAGGCATCGCCTGGGGAATGTGACATCACGGTGTACCTCAGGATGTCCCTCAACACAGAGGTGGTGCATTCTTCCCAGTACATGCGAGCCACGAAGCGAATCTCACACCACGTCTCCCTCACTGGTACCGTCAGTGGTTTCGGCGAGCTAGGTCTACCACCAGGCTACCCTTACGCACAAATCCTCGCGTATTACCTTGTGACAAACTCTGCAACACAGCAGGTGGTGTGTCGCCTGGCACGGGTCGTTGCGTACAGAGAAATCCAAGACGAGTACCGTACAAAGCAAGGGGTAACAGTGGTGGACAAGGAGGATTGTGTAGAGCTCATCGTACCATGTGCCGCCATCCTCACCAAGGCCATGTTTCAAGATCTCCCTGGCAGTACACACTGCCACGTCATGCACCTATTTCATCAAGTACGCACGGGCTGTTACTAATGAGACCACCCGATTCACTTTACCTAGCGCGGCACGCGTGTCGTGCATCGGCTTCCAGCATCGCCTGACCCAGCTAGAGAGCATTGATTGGCTGAACCATGGCTGAACTGCTGAACAATAGCCTAATACTTGTATGCGGCGTGGACCTGTGTAGGACTTTCTCATACTGTATTTATGGACCAATGGCTTCCCTAAACATCTAGCCAATTGTAATACACTGTGCCTAGGGTTTCCCCAACATTGGACCAATAAAATAGCAGCATATTAGGTTTCCCTACACATCTAGCCAATAGAAAAGCATAGTGCCTACGGTTTCCTAAACAATGGACCAATAACATAGCTGCATGTTAGGTTTTCCTAAACATCTAGCCAATAGCAAAGCACAGTGCATAGGGTTTCCTAAACATTGGGCCAATAACATAGCTGCATATTAGGTTTCCCTACACATCTAGCCAATAGCAAAGCACAGTGCATAGGGTTTCCTAAACATTGGACCAATAACATAGCTGCATATTAGGTTTTCGTGAACTTCTAGCCAATAGCAAAGCACAATACCTAGGGTTTCCTAAACATCGGGCCAATGAAATAGCAGCATATTAGGTTTTCCTAAACATCGGGCCAATAAAATAGCAGCATATTAGGTTTTCCTAAACATCTAGCCAATAGCAAAGCACGATGCCTAGGGTTTCCTAAACATTGGACCAATAACATAGCTGCGTATTTAAATGTGTCATCGGTTTATATTGTGTCATTTTCCTAACTTTTGAATTATACCAAGTTTATATATACTCTCGTCCAATCACTAATTACCCAACTTTAGGAGAACCCAATGTTAACATACAGTACGAGTTTATACTTAAGTATGTGTTCATATGACATGTTTAGGAGATTTTTAGGAGATTTTTAGGAGATTCTTAGGAATATTTAGGAATACTTAGGAGATTAGTTGTTATAGTGAAAGAAGTTCCAGTGTGACTGGTGCTTCACGCGCCTGCCCCACTCTCCAGAGCGCTGCTACACGGGGTGTCGTGAAGCCCGGGTGCCGCCCAACTTTCATAAGGACAGGCAGAACTCCAAGTGGCCGGACGAGGTCAAGAATGCCCAGATGCGTGCCTACAACATCGCACACCGCTTTGATAAGCACAAGATGGGGATCACCACCAAGGAGTGGCTTAAGCTCCCTGAGGCCAAGCAGAAGCAGCCGCTGCAACAGCAGCAGCAGCAGCAGCAGCAGCAGCAGGTGGCTACCAGTGCCGAGGTTAAAGAGAAACTCGCCGCAGAATTGACAGGTCTCCAGGCAGGGTCACCTCCAAAGGATGACAAGGGCGCCGATGCACAGGCCCGGTCAGAGGTCAGTGATGCGGAGACTGAGTACGACTCCCACTTCACCCAACAGGCTGAATACGAGGAGGATGAGCAGGACTGCCCTGCTGGGGGTGAGCTGGAAGGTGGTCATGGTGTTGACGTCGGTCACGCGCCGAGTCTCCAGGCCAGCGCCGCTGTCGCCTTGGGCAGCACTCAGCAGATGCGGGGCTTCCAGGTCAAGACGCCGGAGGAGTTCGACAGGGCCGCTCAGGTGCCTAGAGCCATTCCTCCCAACGTACTCAGTAGGAAGTTCCACCTGTTGGCATCCAATCTTCGCAGCGCCGTGCGCGCTTGCTCGCAGATTGCGGCCATCCTGATATCCCAGCACGCCATCGACCTCCCGAAGGACATCGAGAATCTCTTGGCGCTGGAGGATCTCATGGGCAACGGTCCGAAGGATGCAACCGAGCAACCCACCGAGGTCAACGAGCATGAGCTGGGGAACATGCACGCCACAGTGACGGAGGAGGTGCCATTGGATGAGATGCCCGACGGTGTGGTCGACAGCGCTGCCGCTCAATGTGCAGCCGCTGCCTGCGTGGATGACCTGGGGGTGGTTGACTTCAGCGACCATGGACATGTACGAGCTGGCACCATCAAGACCTTCGCCTACGACGCACTGAGGGCAAAGATGACGCAGCACCTGACCGACGAGCAGGTGTTATCGATGGCTCAAGTGCAGCCCATCTGCAAGTTGCGGAATGCTACCCTGTATGAGGGGCTGGCGTTGGTGTCATCTGGTGGTGAGCTTATGCTATACCGGGCGATCCTCATGGACACCGGCGCCAACTGCAACATTGTTTCCATCGCTGTTGTAAGGCGGCTGGGTCTCACAATTTATGAAGCCAGCACCGGCGCCAAGGTCACCAGATGTGACAACAGTCCCACGAAGTTCACCCATTACTGCTACGTGGACGTCATACTGGCTGCGGGCACGCCGCACATGACGCTTCACCGGCTGTACGCCTTCGTGACCTTCGAGGCCGAGAACTCTTGGGACCTGCTGATAGGCACCGGGCCATTGAAGAATTCCCTGATGATCGACATCAAGCTTGGAAGTTGCGTCGCCGTGTCGCATGCGCCGACGATTTTGGGCATGGATGCTCAGGTGGTTCTTCCGCTGGTCGACATGACAACACCCAAGCGTCCTCACCAGCCCAGGAGGATGGACCCAGTGGTGTGTTTGCAATCGGAGATCTTTGGGCAGGAGACGGAGTGCGAATGGCTAGGGCGCCCACCCCTGAGCACGAGGGAGGAGAGGTTTGCTGCCTCTGGGATTCGGTCTGAGCACATCCATGACGGTTATGAGTCATCGGTGGGGTCACCACTGCCTTCGTCAGGGCCATCTGCTGCGCCCCCTAGACCCCGAGTCGCCACACGCGCAGAGATCGAGGCGTGGTCTCGCGTTCACACATGTTCGCTTGAAGGAGGTCGAAGGAGCCACCTGGCGTTACTGGCGCCCGCCGAACGGGCAGTGTCGGAGCGCATGCTTGCACAACTTTACGCAGCACCAAACCCCTGGGTGGGTGGACGCGCGAAGTGGGTCACCGATGGCCAGGTGGCCGGGGTTCGTCCGTCTCTGGACGTTCGTCTTGACCACAACTGGGCGGATCAGAGACTGTACCTGGACCGGCACCATGTTGCGCGTCTTTGCCGCATCCTTCACGATCTTCCCGAGGACATGCCAGCCAAACCTTCCCAGGAGCATGTCTGCGTGGAGTTCGTCCGTTGTCTCGAGCAGAAGTGGGTGATGGTGGACCGGCTGATGCCCCCTAACTGGCTGTATGTGGACCAGAAGTTGGATCACGATGAGGATGAGAACCGCTGGGTGCTCAAGGGGAGCTATATGACACACGTGCCATCCCCTGCCTACAAGCAAGACGTCGTCAAGCCCAGGGAGCAAGGCAGAACGTTCGACAGCCTCAACTCAATCCAGCGACTGCAGCACACGCTCCAGGAGTTGTTCACGTACCCCAGTGGTGAGGTCGCTGGCACCCTCATGTGGGATCTGAAGGAGCGTATCCTCTGTGTACAACCGAGCGCAGCCACGCAGCACCTCGAGCTGATGCGCTGCACGCTGGATCATGCACGCGTGTACAACAGTGAGGAGTTGCTGGACGAGCTTCAGCTCCCTCATTGGTATGAGAGCACTGGTGTCTGGACGTACCAGCTGCTCAGGTACCTTCGCCCGGTGGACATAGAGTCCCTCTCGATTGGCATCCTCCAACAGTACAATCTATATGGCAACGAAGCGCCACCTCTGGAGCTCATCTCCCTGGGTTCGAGCACCAAGTACTACCCGGTGGGGGATGGTCTTGGGGGAACTGGTAGGGTGTTCTCCCAGAATGCCGCTGCTCAGGAGTACGTGCGCCTGGGGGAAATGAGGAAAATGCTCAAGGCAGTCAACACCAGGCAGCAGGGCCGTGATGCACTCGATGCAGATGCGGAGCGTAGGCCGCCACCGCCCAACAACATGGTCAACTTGAGGCTCACGAAGCGAGCCCCTGCGCAGCCACCTGCTCCTGCCGCAGGCGCAGGACCATCCCGGGCTGTCGCAGGGCCATCTCGAGCCAGGTCCAGCAGCCACTCGCCACCTCGCTCGTCGCACATTGCACGACCATCTCAAGCTGTCGCGGGGCCGTCTCGGGCCAGGTCCAGTGACCATTCGCCACCGCGCTTAGCGCACATCGCGTACTGCCGTACTCCGTCGCCTTCGTCCAGCAGCCATGGGACCGAGGACTTGGTGTCGTCAGATCCTGACAGCAGCCCTCCTCGCGGGAGGTCGCCCTCTGCATCGCCCGCCTGGACCAATATTGGCTCGTGGGCGGACTCAATCCGTGTCCCGCGTGATGCCCCATCAATTTCTTCGGGGGGCCCACCTCCTACGCCTCCGAGTCCGCCGCGGGCAGGTCGCCTGCCTCGGGCCCCTGGGAGGGTGCCTCCATCTCCAGCAGAGTCAGATTGGGACGCTACACGAATGGCCACCGCATCCGTTAGTTCAGTGTGCCAATTTCTGTCCGTGGAGGAGGTGAAAGCCTTGAAGGATCGCCGCAACCTCACTGTCTTTATGATACGGTTTGGCATAACGTTCTATGACCGGTGCAGAAGCCAGCGCGTCATGTACCAGCTTGGCGTGTGCAACAAGGAGCGGGGTCTCAGGCTGCGGAGACATCCGGGCATCACCAGCAAAGTTGAGAAGAAGCATAACAAGACCATCGCGTGCGGGAACAATGGCTGGCGTCTCCCTCTTGGGGGACAGACTACGTCTTCCAGCCTCCTGGAAGCCATGATTTCAGCCTGGGCTGATCTGTCGCACCGTGACTCAGGGCACAGGTTGCCGGGGGGTCATGCGAGGAACGTCGCGTGCTCGCTGTGTCGCTACGTGGAGATTGGGGCGGCACACGTGCTGCGCTGCATGGCGCACCCAAATGCCACACCCGTGTACTACATCTTCCTGGAGGACGAGCGGTGTCTTCCTTGGCACGCTGAGTTCACGAATGAGTATTTCGAGCAGGACGACCGGAAGTTCACATGCCTGCAGTGGGGAACCAGGGAATCGGCCGCGCCGTGGTTGCTGCCAGCCCTGGGGGCCTTGGAGGCGCTGCGTCTTCCGCCGCCGCCGCCGCCGCCGCCCGCCCGTCAGGCTTACGTGGCCGAGAGATCCGAACACGTGGATACGGCCTTGCGAAGGAATGTGCACGAGGTTCGAGACCCCCCTGCACGTCATCAGCCGGGCGCGGGCGGTGCTGCGCGCTCGTCTGCCCCTTCTGTCAATCGCCATGGGACTGCTACCCATGTCGTTCACGCACCAAGAGCGTCCAGGATGCCAGCCGGTCTTACATCGCGGTGTCCGCCATCTCCAGCTGCTTCGATATGCAGCGCGGAGACTCAGGCGTTCGAACGCCATACAGACGAACAACGTGAGGCGCAGAGACAGACGCATTTTCAGCAGGGCTCCCCGGGCACAGCGGGCGGGTGGCCCTGGTGAACGACCAACGCTGTGGCCGTGGGCCGCCTGCACGGGCGGTCCACTTGAGGCCAGGTGTCCTGCGAGCGTGTATCTCGTTTGCAGGCAGTGCAGTGGTTTGGTGGTGGCTGGGACGCGGTCCCATTCCCATGGTCGCCGTATGGGCGGTGTGGGAGGCAATAGCTTGGCACTTGTCATGGTGCCCCTTTCAAGTCTGGTGGAGGCGCTTCGTGGCCTCATTTTTGAGCCCGCTGCCCGTATGGTGGTCGGCCGCTCGACGTTATCCTCTTCGTGCATCTTATGACGTCTGGGTCTTATGGGCTCTCGCCTACGCTTGGTACGTTGGGCTGCTTATCATGCGTGCCGCAGGCATCTATGCTGGCGTGCACCATGTGCGTGCAGGGGATTGGATGGTGATGCCCCTTCGGGGGGTGGTCATTTTCTTGGCATGCTGGTCGCAGTGTGCGGCTGCCCTCCTCCTCGTGGTCCTCGCCTGGCTTTGGGTTTGTACCAGCATCTACGCTGAGGACGTGGCGTACCACGCCTCCTGTGTCGTGCACGACCCGCTGGACGCAGGTCACATTCGACGTGGCCGTGGATGGACTATTCCGTCCCTGCGTTGGTCCCAGATCTTCTTGTTGGGCCGCGTGTGCCTGCCCGCTTTGCCGGCCAGGTTGGACAAGCCTCGCTTCGCCGCGCGCTGGACGCAGCTTCGGCGCAATCTCCGACTTCATCGCATCGCGCAAGCCGCCTACATGGCGCTTGTCCTCGCAGTCGTGGTCTCCACCGCCGCTGGTGGGAGTACTCGCTTGGCGCACGGGGGGTGGAGAGTAATGGCGTGCTTCTTCGCTTCGAACTCGCCGGTAGCCGCAGTGCATTTCAATCGGATTTTGCGATTTTTTCTGCTTTTGTGCGGAATCTTGTGGGTCGCTGGCAAGATGACCGAGTGTGTGCCTACGTGTGATGTCACGTCACCCACACGCAGCGCCTGGGGTTCGTCCCCTTGCACTTCTTGGGAGGCTCAGCAGTCCTCAAGGCAATAAGAGCCGGGCTGGGTGGCCAACGTCGCGGAGCAGGATGAGGTCTTGCCGTACACCGTGTTGGACGAGCTTCAACCTCTAGGTGACACGACAGTGACCAAGGACGAGGCAGCGTGGCTCGACACTGAGCTCAATGCCACGTTTGGAGGACATCCTGACTTCAAGGAGGAGCACTGGGAGGAAATGCGGAATGTTCTTCGCAGGTGCAAGACCACCTTTGCCAACAGTCCTCACGATCTGACAGGCTACAAGGGCAAGGCGGAGCACAACACGTTCTCCATTCCTTTCGTAGACGAATCCAAGGCCGCCTACCAGAGACCCAGGAAGTACAGTCCGGGCGAGCAAGAAATCATCGACATTCATTGCAAGGAACTTTTGGAGTATGGCTTCATAGAGCCAGCAGCCAAACATTGCAGGCACGCGAGCAACGTGGTTGTAGCTGGCAAGAAAGATCACGAGACTGGCCTGTGGACCCAGACGAGGTTCTGCGTGGACCTCAGGGGTGTCAACCGGCACTCCCTCAAAGACAATACGCTGCCGCACCGACCAGAGGAGCTCTACCAGAAGGTGGCGAAGGCTAAGTTCAAGACCACGCTGGATGCCACCAAAGCCTTCCACCAGATTCCCATGGCCACGGAAGAGGACAGGAGCAAGACGGCGTTTTGGTGGAAGAATCAGCTGTACCAGTACACCTCGATGCCTTTTGGTGCAGCTGGAGCTACTTCTGCGTTCGTAAGAATCATGGACTACGAGTTACGTCACTTGCAACATTGCACGGTGGCGTACGTCGACGACGTAGTGGTCTACACGGATTCTACGCCTGAACAGCATTTGAAGGACGTTGAGGACGTACTTCGCACCTTGGGGGACGCTGGCATCCGTTTGCATGCAGGCAAGAGTACCTTTGGTGCAGCCACGGTGGACTTTCTGGGCTATCGCATTGGTCACAACTCCATTGGCGCGCAAGAAGCCAAATGCAAGACCATCCAGGAGCTTCCAAGCCCTCAGGACAAGACTGGGCTCCGCTCGATTTTGGGCATGATGAACTACTACAAGGGCTTGGTGGGCGAGCCAGGGGGGGCAAACTACTCTGAGATGGCCCGCCCTCTCAATGACCTGCTCAAAAAGGAGGTCCCTGACATCAAGGCAGCCTGGGGGAAGGAGCAAGACCGAGCACTTCAGGAACTGAAGGATGCTCTCTGTTCTGGGAGGTGTCTGAGGCCTATCGATTATGACAGACCCCTCATATTGTACACCGATTGGAGCACCTATGGCATTGGCGCAGTGCTGGGCCAGAAGGACGATGATGGGAAGGAGTACATTTGTATGGCAATCAGCCGATCCCTGAGTAAAACGGAGAGACAGTACGCCAGCTTCAAAGGGGAGATGCTCGCAGTGGTATGGGCAGTGCGCACACTGAGGCAGTACTTGCATGGAGTCCACTTCACTTTGGTGACCGACCACTCACCGCTCACCACCCTGATGGAGAAGGCCGATCTCCAAGGGCAACACCTACGCTGGGCAATCAGTTTGCAGGAGTTCGACTTCACTGTGAAGTATCGTCCAGGTGCCAAGAACAGCAACGCTGACGTGCCGTCTCGCTACCCACTGCCGTCCACGACGGATGAGACTGGAGCGAGGCATGAGAGGGAGAAGGTGACTGCGTTACACGCAGGCGTGGGGGAAGTTCACACAAAGGACTTCGGTGACCACTTGTGCTTTATGTTGGCTGGGGATGCCTTCCCAGGGGAAGAGGCCACGCCAGAGGTGCAGGTTGCCAACTACTGCAGGATGGCTGCCATGGAGCAGCTGGGTACGGGACCAGTGCATCGTTTGTTCGACTTGCACTACCGCGAGGAATTAGAATGCAATCATGGGGACATGTTCGACACTGACTTACCCGAGCTGGTGACCGACTCTGGAAGGCTAGCCAGAGCAGCTTGGAAGGCGTTAAGCCTGGTCAGGCCGACGCGAGGCACGCACGGCGAGGGAAGCCCTGCTGTGTACAGCAATGAGTACTTTGAAGGTGAGCGCATCCTGAAGCCTGAGAAAGTGGACACCAGGGTGCTGGGCAGGCGGTTCTTCTCGCAAGCTCGGGAGGAAGGCGTGGTGTGCTACGAGCCATGTGGAGGCCTCTGTGCTGGGCTAGAAATGTTGCTCCGCAGTGGGATGAAGGTGGATCGCTACCTGTATCAGGACATATCCCCGAGCAGTCGGACAGTTGCCAGGGCCAGGTGCACGGCATTGCTAAGACGATACCCTGACCTCATCTCGCCCCGTGCAATAGAGTTTGGGGCTCTACCCCAAGATCTGCGCGAGACCACCAGTGCCGACTTTATACGAGCAGGAGCTCTTCAAGGACGCCAGTGGGTCATGGTATGTGGGTTCCCATGTCAGGATCTCTCCCCTGCTGGAACACTCACAGGCCTGGATGGCAGGGCACAGCAAATTATTTTATGAAGTGGTCAGGCTTCTGTCCACACTCCAGCAGCTGCAGCGGCAGAGGCCTCCAGGCTATATCCTGGAAAACGTTTCTCCGTTGTCGCACAGACCTGGAACCAAGATCAGGGACGAGGTGTTCCCGTACATTGCCAGCGTCATTGGTCGACCAGTGTCCTTTGATGCAGCACAAGCAGGCGCTTACGCACACCGATTGCGGGCGTATTGGAGCAACTTGTTCCAGAGCCACCAGTTTCGCTCCGTCATGAGCAAGGTGGTGAGACCAGAAGGACGAATCGTATCGTCAATCATATGCAAGGGCTGGCATCCCAGGCCAGTGATAAGGACAGACCGCGCGCCTCACTACGTGGTGAACGTGGTGGGAGAACCATTGAGGGCACTTCCCACCATCATGGCGACGCAAGGGTCAAGAGCGTTCAGAAGAGCGAGGATGGGCACCGTGGTGCGCAACCAGGACGATGAAGACGCCGAGGAAGAATCTCGAGAAGTGAACCTCGACGAGAAGGCGCGAGCCATGGGCTACAGCGCAAGTGAGCTACGCATGGCCGATGGCCTGAACGACGTAGAATTGGCAAGCATTCTGGGCCTGGCCATGGATCGCAGGGCAATGGAGCTGCTGATGGCGGTCGCAGAAGCGAGCAGGAAGGGGCTCCCTCACAGCGAGGAATCCCCAGAGGCGGAGAATTCCCCAGGACAGCCCATCGCTGTAGACAACAACTGGGCAGACCACGAGAGGTCGGACCTTCAGCAGAGGCAAGCTTTGCTGGCGGAATGGGTTGAGAATTCGAATGCATATACCCAGCAGGTGGCGAAGACTATGACCCATCGTGACTGGGAGGAGAAGCTGCGGATAATGTGCTCGCAAGGGCAGAAAGGCGCAGAAGGAATTGGAGCCCAGCGACAGAAGGCTGGAACCAAGAAGAAGAAGAAGAAAGAGTGGCAGCTCTACACCATGGCGCAGTATCGTCAGAGGCATGAGAACCACTTCGTGAAGGAGGGCGCAACCCCAGCAGCGCGCGTGGATGTGCCTGCCTGGAGTCCGCCTGCCAAAGAGTCAGAGATGAGGCTCCCCAGGTTGGCGTGCACCACCAGATTCGAGGACCTGATGGCCAGCGTGGCTGAGCAGCGGGTAGACCGTGACAAGCATCGAGACGTACACGATGATGCATGGTGCCTTAGATGGTTGAAGTCCAATGGTAGAGTGAGGTTGCCAGAAGAGGAAGTTCGTCGAGTAAGGAGGCGAGCAGCACGACATCGATGGGACGAGGCTACGGACGAGATCTACATGGTCACCATGTCGGGCAAGGAGGTGAGAATACCTAAGCCTGCTGACCGTCTCGCGTTGGTAAAGGAATACCACTCCAGAACTGGACATTGGGGCATAAGACGTACGCAGCATCTTTTGTGGCAGCGCCATTGGTGGGCCGATCTGAAGAAAGACGTGGAGGCTGTGGTCACCCAGTGTGAGACCTGTCAGCGCGTGAAGACTCATTATGCGAGAGAGGAGGCATGTTTATCCCCCCTTGAGATCGTGTCGTTCATGTATCGCTGGTCGCTGGATTTGGCATGGCCTTCGAGGAGAGAAACCAAGTCTGGCAACAACCGAGTGCTCATCATGACCGAGCACTACACCAGGTTCATAATCTGCGTGCCCATTCCTGACAAGGAGGCGAGCACCATCGCAGCGGCATTTCGCAGTCATGTACTGGCTGTGTTTGGTGCGCCGGCAGAATGCTTGGTGGATGGAGGTAAGGAGTTTGAAGGCGAGTTCAAGCAGCTGTGCAGAGACTGCCTGATCGACCGGCGAGTCACCTCGCCAGACTCACCAGAAGGCAATGGGCTGACCGAGAGAGTGGTACGCACTATGAAGTTCTGCTTTAAGAAGCTTGCCTTGGAGAAGGGTCTCGACTATGAGTGGGATGAGCAGCTCTGGCCACTAGTGCTGAGCTATAATGCAGCACGCCAAGAGTCTACGGGGGTGGCGCCGTTCACCATGTTGTTTGCCCAAGAGGCAGTAGTGCCGCCTGATTTGAAGCAGGCACCCAGCATAGATTTTGGTGCTGAGGTCGAAGATGAGAAGGATGCCAGAGTCAAGGACCTCCACCGGAGAGCACAGGTGGTGAGGCGACTTATGGTACACGCTGGTTGCAGCCTGGAGGTCGCACAGCATCGTGATACACTACATTATGAAGGGAAAAGAGGTGGGGGCTATGAGCCTAGTCCACACCAGTTTAGTGGGCGATTTCGTCTACATCAGGCAGAAGCCTCGCAGCGGCATGGAAGTCGCGACCAAATCCGCCATTCTGAAGCTGGTCAAGATACAGCGAGATGGTGTGGTGGTGCTTGAGGACGCCACCAAGTTAAGAGAGAAGAGCACCGTGCAGAACATCGCGCCATGTCACCTACAGGTGAAGGACCAGTATGACTGCAGTGCAGCCGTCCCCAGCAAACACCTAGCATGTGAAGTGTGCAGGAAGACTGATGGAGAAGCAGAGATGTTGTTGTGCGACGCATGCAACAGGGGATACCACCTGTGGTGTTTGACCCCAGCACTGGATGAAGTACCAGAAGGCGAGTGGCTGTGTCCCAGGTGCTCAGGCACGGGGATGCAAGCCGCCAATGCTGAGGTGCAGACCCAGAAAGACGAGAGTCCTGGTGCCCTAGAGGATAGACTGGGCATGAAGGAGCAGCAATTGAATGAGAAGCTGTCCGCGGAGATGCGCCTGTTGCCAGCAGACGTGGGTCCCCGTCGGGTGGTGAAGGGAGACAAGTTTCAGCCTTGGCATGCCATCTCATCAAGGGAGATGCTGTTGAAAGAAGAGGACATGTTCTTGGGCATGCCAGATCAGATTGATTGGGGAAGGCAGGATAAGCTCTCTGAGGCTGTACAGATCTTCATGCCAGGGCACTGGAATGAGGGGCATCGCACGGTGCTGAGCAAGAAATATCGGGAACAGAAGGCCATGGCAAGGCAGCTGAGGGATGCACCTCTTGTGCCTGCGTTGGCTGAAGAAGAAGTTGAAAGACGAGGGGAGTTGAGACACATGACCAAGGCTCAGGTGAGAGAAGCTAGCGCGCTGCAGTGGGGGCTTGAATTGGTTATCACAGTGCCCTCTGAGGTGAGGCGTTTGGCAACAGAGGTGGACTGGAAGTCCGTCGATGGCGTGTGGGACCCATGGGCAGGCACTGGGGTCATCAGTGAGGTAATGGTGGAGCAATGGCCGCAGTTGAGATTCATGAATAACGACTGGAACTCTCAGTTGGGTTGGTCTGAGGCGCATGACGCACTTCAGCCAGGTAACTATCGTATATGGAAGGAGAAGTATGGCGTCTGTGACGCAGTGGTGACTTCACCTTACTTGGTTCGCAGCGCTGGATATCGCGTTTCCGTTGGCAGTAATGGCCAGTCGTGTGGTGGCATGTGTCCACGTTCCATCTTATTACTTGACAGACATGACCGAGAGCAGGGCTGCGTACTTCAGACGGTTGAGTCAGACAGGACGCTTGCATGTGATTGGGCATCTGGAACATGGACCTATTGGCCGCAGGTGTATGTGGGTCTTGGTGTTCAAGAATCCGCTGGTCAGAGCCAGAATGTTACAGGGTGGAGAAGGTGAAGGCATTGGTATGTTCACTTTCAGTTTGGGCAAGTTCATGGCAGATGGTGATACGACCCAGTATGCTGAACAAGCCCATATTTGAGTCTGTGCTACTGCACGCAGCAGCTACAGATGGGGGATGTTGGAAATCTGGGCTTGCATGTAAGAGTTCAGCGTTCGATCTCAGGATATCAGAATTTTAAAAATTTTGTAGCTCTACGATCTTATGCTGTGTTGAGAATTGCTCGTACAGTTACCGACACCAGTGAATGTTAATGATGCTTGTGACCAGTCGCGAGTGTTAAGTTCGTTCGATTCCGAGAATGTTTGTACCATCATATGCACGCGTTTGCGACAGCTGTAACAAACGCCGGCTTCTCATGGTACCGCGCCGGGTTTGTTCAGCTGGTGACACGCATGACAGTGGTGACAGTATGACAGGCTTTGCGAAGATGACCATCTGTGAGATGCAGACTTGTCAGAGAAGATATTGTCAATATCAGGTTACTGAGGAATGATACGATGACGACGGCAGTGACTCCTTTGCCACTGACGTGTCAGTCAGAATGTGTTAAGCGGTAACAGTATTAAAGCTGGCACGGAATAATGACTTTCCATTGGCCAGATGAAGATTCGAGGGCTAGAACCCGTTACAGTTTTGGGAAATGTGACAGAGCATTGAGAGATAAGTGACCTCTGACCGAAGGTCAGACCAGTGGACTCATTATTGTTTTGCCTTCGCAAGTGCTAGGTGGCTGTTCGCGTGCCAGTGCTAGATTGCTAAGACAGTTCTGCTCACAGCTTTTGTACACAATAATTCGTATTTTGTGATATAATATCAATTTTGACGGATACATTCTACTGCTCTTTTCATACTTTTTCATGTTGAAATCTGGGCTTGCATGTAAGAGTTCAGTGTTCGATCTCAGGATATCAGAATTTTAAAAATTTTGTAGCTCTACGATCTTATGCTGTGTTGAGAATTGCTCGTACAGTTACCGACACCAGTGAATGTTAATGATGCTTGTGACCAGTCGCGAGTGTTAAGTTCGTTCGATTCCGAGAATGCTTGTACCATCATATGCACGCGTTTGCGACAGAGGTAAGCCCGAGGCACCTTGTGATATGTGAAAGCTTTCCGTGTTTTCTCGCAAGGAACGGGCAGTCGTGCAGGAACTCGCTATGCCCCCGAGGAGCCCGGAGCACCTTTGAATTCACTTCACAGCAATAAACAGGCGCGCAAAAGTATACCTTGAATTCATGCGTACGTGCGTGCGTTTGCGGTATGTGTGCGTGCCGCAGCTCAGCGTTAACTTCATTCACTAACGCCGCTGCTGCTTTCTTCTCCGTGTTCGCACGAAGACATCGTCTTCGTCGTTTACGATCACTTTTCTTTACCAAGTTCCCGAGGGAATTCTCAGGTGAGGCGCGATAGTTCGCACTCCCGTGAATTCCCATCCTGAGAGTGTTGAGAAGGTGCACGGTGACGCCGAGACAGCCAGCAGCTTTCCTTTTCAAATAGCCCGAATTCAGCACAAATATGGAAAGTCAGCACGCTCGGCTAAGCTCGGCTACTTTCGACGACGTCCCAACTCAACACCTTTGACGACTTTTCAGACGTCAAAGAGACGACCGTTCCTCTTTCCGGGCCTCGTTTTGCTGTTTTCAAGTGTGCATTCACGCGCTTTCTGGCTGTATGACTGCCGAGTGGATTCACCACGCTCGACCTCTGCCTGAACACCATGAATTCTCAAATATCGTCCGACTGGGTACTTTTGCTGACGTGGCCTGAGCCGACCCCTGTGACTTCAGTGCCGACTGCTGTTGCCTGCTTTGGGCATTCCCACTCGGGCTGGTTGGCCCGGCTCGGGTGCTGAGTTCAACCTTTTCAACCGGCCCGAGCGAGCTGTGAATTTGCTCTCTGCTGGCCGCTGGACCTTGGCCTCTCTTTTTAAAGTCGAGCCCACCAGTCCACTCGGCCTTCGCTGCTAAGTTCTCGAGCTTGAGCCGTTCCTTCTTGCTTTTCCCTTGCGGATTCCCCACTGACCAGGCACCTTTTCGTCAGGTTGCCCGTCAGGGCCTTTGGGGATGCACATACAACCCTGTGCACTTTCGAAATTCCCAGAACAGGGCCTTTTCAAAGATTCTGCTGAGTTTTCTGAACCTTCCACATTCCATTGATTTTGAAATACCTCTCTGAGTTTTCCGCTGACTCCCACCCCGTTGCGAGCTCGAGGTGGCCCAGCCGTTCCCACGGGGTGTTCACGCCGCGCGCCGCTTCGGACTGGCATGACCAACCAGCGCCGCATCAGCGAATTGTTTCGTCGCCTCCGCTGCTGGCAAATCCCCGCGCCCCGCTTGAGCGAGTGCGTCATATGCATGGCGCCTGTCCCCGTGTGGCAACACTGCGCGTCCCTCGCCTTGCGGTGTCACTGTCTGAAGGAACGGCGCATTTGTCACTCGCGCTGCCTTGCCACATGGTTGACGCACAACGAATCGTGCCCGCTCTGCCGACGTCCCTCACGACTCCGCCAGACCCGCATCAAGGAGCACTTCGCCCTTCGCCCCGTAACCTGGGCAATACAGGACTTTTGACACCCTGAATTCGACCTTCTCACTTCCTTTTGGCCACGAGTGTGGCCCGCCGCAGCGCAGACAGCGCTAAACCGCTCCTGAAAATTTCAGGATTTGACCACGAGTGTGGCCCTCAGCAGCGCAGACAGCGCTAAACCGCTCCTGAAAATTTCAGGATTTGACCACGAGTGTGGCCCTCAGCAGCGCAGACAGCGCTAAACCGCTCCTGAAAATTTCAGGATTTGACCACGAGTGTGGCCCTCAGCAGCGCAGACAGCGCTAAACCGCTCCTGAAAATTTCAGGATTTGACCACGAGTGTGGCCCGCAGCAGCGCAGACAGCGCTAAACCGCTCCTGAAAATTTCAGGATTTTGATGTGCAGCAGTCAACAGCAAAAACCACGCCTGGAATTTTAAGGGGTGAGGTCGGCGTGTGCAGGGGTTGAACCGCTAACATGACCTCCAAACCGAAGTCACTGCCCGTCATCACCAAGGGCAACATGTTCAACGGCGATT
The DNA here is from genome assembly GCA_001247695.2 of Cymbomonas tetramitiformis. Taxonomy (NCBI): domain Eukaryota; kingdom Viridiplantae; phylum Chlorophyta; class Pyramimonadophyceae; order Pyramimonadales; family Pyramimonadaceae; genus Cymbomonas; species Cymbomonas tetramitiformis. Next base: position 145,013 of record LGRX02016889.1, on the reverse strand, counting down.
TCACCGATCTGGCCAACGAGCTCAGCGCGTTCCTCAGCAACCTCGTGTTCGAAAAGAACGCGAACCGCGACGTGGAGCTCACGCGCGGCGAGGTCAACAAACTCAAAGGCACACTATTCGGCTCCCTGCCCGCCATTTTCAACAGCACGGAGACCGCCACCCGCGCCGTCAGTCGATTCGTGCTGACTCCCAACAGGACGTTGCCTCAGCTGATCCTGGAGGAGACCGAATCGTACCCTCCACAAACTGGGTTCATGTGTGAGCCTATAATGTTTCCCCGCGAAGACCACTTCCAGGTGCTGACCGGCCAGGTCATCGACTGGGACGCCGCATGGCGCGTGCTCTTCTTCCTTCTGAGGCTGAAATGCGCCGACTTGTCCGCCGAGGCCGCCCAGGACGAGATCAAGAACCTGCAGATGCTGGCCGGCGAGGACCCAAACGCCCTCAGGGACCGGCTGGTGGGGCTCATGGAGCGCGTCAACTTGCCCCACGATTCCACGCAAAAGGTGATCAACCCCCAGACGGCCGGCCTGTTTATGCTACAAGCTTTGCCCGAGCACCTCGCGGGTATCGTCCGAGAGCGGTTCAGCAAGGCTATGAACGTCACCGAAGAGTACACGCTCGCCGAGGTGACCGACGTCGCGCAGGACGTGCACACCAGGCTGAAAAGCATGGAAACAAAAATCATGAAGGCGAACCTCGAGCAGCAGAACCTGATCCAGTACGTGGGGGCGTACGCGGAAGGGCCCACCAAGTCCACCTTGGCGAACATGCTGATCACCGGTCAGAACAAGCACAACTTCGGTCTGCCTGCCCCGCCGCTGATCCCCCCACGCACCTCCACCACCAGGAGCGTCAACCCTCGCCCCCGCTTGCCAGCTCCGCGACCCGCGGACAGCGACTTCGACCCATCCGGCCTCAACCCCGCTGGACGGAAGCTCCTGGGTCAGCTCACACGCCCGGCATCAACATCCTCCTTCAACACGGAGCCCGCGGCAGCCACGTCCCGCACTCCGACCGGCGTGTGCATCGACAACCTCGGCGGGCCCAACGGCGACTGCACCTTCTGCCATAAACCACTGCACCTCTTCCATAGCCCTACGCTGCCCTGCCACATAAGCGGCAAAACTACCTTATACGACGCATGGGTCAATAAGGGGAAGATGCCCGTCGCACTACGACACCTGATGAACATGCTGATCGTAAATCACGACCGCGTCGCCAAGGGCCAGAGACCGTGGACCAAGGCGGAGTTTGACCAGCAGTACGGCAGCAACGAGGGCAACCCCAGCTCCTCCAACCACGCTGTCCCCGCTGGCAACACACCCACGTGGCACGCGCAGTCATACGACTACCACAGCGTGCCGCCCCCCACACGACGCACTCACCACGCTGGGCAGCAAAGCACCCGCCTCGCCGAAGCCCCGCCCAACGATGCAGCGCCAGTGGACACCATCGTGCACTTCCACTCGTACGCTGCCATCATGGAGCACGGTAACCCCTTCCTGAGGGGCACGAGCAACCCCACCGCCGACGCGCCCCCCGCTCCCCACGATGAGGAAGTGCCGCAGGCACCCGATCATCACGAAGCCCCCAGCAGGGTAGATATCTTCCGCGGAGGTGACTCGGCCCGCATTGGGAATTTACTTCGGCCACATTTCGGCCCGTCTCGGCCCGAACCCAAAATTGCCCGCCGCAGGCGCAAAATTTTAATTTTAAGTATGACAATTTGTCAAAAATCGATAAAATTTTGGAAATTTATCGATTTCCCCCTCAATGCGACTCGGCCCATCCGCAACTTTTCCTTCGGCCCGCCTTCGGCCCGGGCCTCCGTGACACGGCCCCGGGCCGGCCAATCCCAGGAAGATATCTTCCCTGCGACACCGTCTTCTACCAGCCGGTGGTGTCACGGTTGCTTCTCCACGATCAACGAGCCGCTCACGACCTCCTCACGATTCAACAATGGGTGCGTGAATGCTACTCCGAGCACGTGCGGGCGGGCACCGCCACGGCGTCCGCGCACCGCTACTCTCACGGCACGCATTTCATGGAGGGGGCCACCGACGACTCCGGTGGACCCGGCGAGCTCGCGGACTTGAGGACGATGGTCCTCGACTTGAAGCGTCAATTGGCCGCATTCCTCGACACCGCCGAGTCCGATGGCTACTGCCCCGCAGTCCTTGTGATAGGACCAAATCGACGATTTGGTCCTACCACGAGGACCATTGTTCCGATAATTTAATTGGCCATCTCCCGTGATTTGTGGTGTCTAACCAATGAAAGGTGGTATATATAGGTCCTATATTAATTTATTTGAACGCTGGTTTGGCCTATATCCATCCCATATATCCATGACGAACGCATTTCAAACCTCTACACTCAAAATTTTCAAAACGGATTTCTCGGAACATTCAAAATGTCGCAAATTAGTGACTCATCTTCAATAATTTTTTACCAATCATATATCAACACTACACCTGCGCGGATACCATCAAATTGAACCTATACATATGTCCCAATCATATTTGGGCGGTAGGCCCGGTTGGAATGCATATATTGGGTCGTTGGCTCGTTGGCTTCCCCTCTAATATATTGGCTCGTTGGTTTCCCCCCTAAAACGGTGGTCACGCGAGCTGACCAGCCAGCCATCATAATTGCTTGCTAGAGGGCATATATCGCAAGGTTGGTGTGTGCGGCACATTAAATCTTCAAGTATATATGTATTGCGAATTTCTGAAAGTCTAACATCATCCAAATATCTTATTTTTCGACTGGCGTGTACATTTTTAGAATGGATGAATGCCAATTTCTAAATTCCGAAATTCGCTAAATTCGGAATTTGCAGGAACGGGCAGTCGTGCAGGAACTCGCTATGCCCCCGAGGAGCCCGGAGCACCTTTGAATTCACTTCACAGCAATAAACAGGCGCGCAAAAGTATACCTTGAATTCATGCGTACGTGCGTGCGTTTGCGGTATGTGTGCGTGCCGCAGCTCAGCGTTAACTCCACTCACTAACGCCGCTGCTGCTTTCTTCTCCGTGTTCGCACGAAGACGTCGTCTTCGTCGTTTACGATCACTTTTCTCTACCAAGTTCCCGAGGGAATTCTCAGGTGAGGCGCGATAGTTCGCACTCCCGTGAATTCCCATCCTGAAAGTGTTGAGAAGGTGCACGGCGACGCCGCGACAACCAGCAGCTTTCCTTTTCAAATAGCCCGAATTCAGCACAAATATGGAAAGCCAGCACACTCGGCTAAGCTCGGCTGCTTTCGTCGACGTCCCAACTCAACACCTTTGACGACTTTTCAGACGTCAAAGAGACGACCGCTCCTCTTTCCGGGCCCCGTTTTGCTGCTTTCAAGTGTGCATTCACGCGCTTTCTGGCGGTGGGACTGCCGAGTGGATTCACCACACTCGACCTCTGCCCAAACACCACGAATTCTCAAACATCGTCCGAGTGGGTACTTTTGCTGACGTGGCCCGAGTCGACCCCTGCGACTTCAGTGCCGACTGCTGTTGCCTGCTTTGGGCATTCCCACTCGGGCTGGTTGGCCCGGCTCGGGGGCTGAATTCAACCTTTTCAACCAGCCCGAGCGAGCTGTGAATTTGGTCTCTGCTGGCCGCTGGACCTTGGCCTCCCTTTTTAAGTCTAGCCCAACAGTCCACTCGGCCGTTGGATGCTGCGAAGTTCTCGAGCTTGAGCCGTTCCTTCTTGCTTTCCCCTTTGAGGAGTCCCCCACCGACCAGGCACCTTTTCGTCAGGTTGCCCTTCAGGGCCTTTGGGGATGCACATACAGCCAAGTGCACTTTCGAAATTCCCAGAATAGGGCCTTTTCAAAGATTCTGCTGAGTTGTCTGAACCTTCCACATTCCATAATATATCTAAATAATTTTCCCCCGCAAACAGCACGCGCGCCCAGATGCCGCCACCCCGCACGCCTAACTCCTCAGCAGCCGTGCCACCACGCCACCCGCCACGACACATCGCTGTTCATAATCGCGACACATCGCGCGGGTGCGTAACATATCGAAACGATCTTGAGAAATCTTGTAAGAAGTGTCAAGTAGTATTTGAGAAGTATTTAGAGAATGTAAGTAGGCATCGAGAACCGAAACTTCAAATTTGGCCATATTCATGGGGCGCGGGGGAGCTAATTTCGTCTGTGAAATGCCTGCAAACCAGTAATAAACACATCGCGCGGGTGCGTAACATATCGAAACGATCTTGAGAAGTTGTAAGAAGTGTCAAGAAGTATTTGAGAAGTACTTAGAGGATGTAAGTAGGCATCGACACGAGAAAATTCAAATTTGGCCATATTCATGGGGCACGGGGGTGCTAATTTCGTATGTGAAGTGCCTGCCAAACCAGTCACGAATGCACATCGCGCGGGTGCGTAACATATCGAAACGATCTTGAGAAATCTTGTAAGAAGTGTCAAGTAGTATTTGAGAAGTATTTAGAGAATGTAAGTCGGCATCGAGAACCGAAACTTCAAATTTGGCCATATTCATGGGGCGCGGGGGAGCTAATTTCGTCTGTGAAATGCCTGCAAACCAGTAAAATGCACATCGCGCGGGTGCGTAACATATCGAAACGATCTTGAGAAGTTGTGAGAAGTGTCAAGAAGTATTTAAAAAGCATTTAGAAGATTTAAGTAGGCATCGAGAATCGAAATTTCACATTGCGTGGGTCATATTCATGGGGCACGGGGGAGCTAATTTCGTCTGTGAAGTGCCTGCAAACCAGTAATAAACACATCGCGCGGGTGCGTAACATATCGAAACGATCTTGAGAAGTTGTAAGAAGTGTCAAGAAGTATTTGAGAAGTACTTAGAGGATGTAAGTAGGCGTCGACACGAGAAAATTCAAATTTGGCTATATTCATGGGGCACGGGGGAGCTAATTTAGTATGTGAAGTGCCTGCCAAACCAGTCACGAATGCACATCGCGCGGGTGCGTAACATATCGAAACGATCTTGAGAAATCTTGTAAGAAGTGTCAAGTAGTATTTGAGAAGTATTTAGAGGATGTAAGTAGGCATCGAGAACCGAAATTTCAAATTTGGCCATATTCATGGGGCGCGGGGGAGCTAATTTCGTGTGAAATGCCCGCAAACCGATAAAATGCACATCGCGCGGGTGCGTAACATATCGAAACGATCTTGAGAAGTTGTGAGAAGTGTCAAGAAGTATTTAAAAAGCATTTAGAAGATTCAAGTACGCATCGAGAATCGAAATTTCACATTGCGTGGGTCATATTCATGGGGCACGGGGGAGCTAATTTTGTCTGTGAAGTGCCTGCAAACCAGTAATAAACACATCGCGCGGGTGCGTAACATATCGAAACGATCTTGAGAAGTTGTAAGAAGTGTCAAGAAGTATTTGAGAAGTACTTAGAGGATGTAAGTAGGCATCGACAAGAGAAAATTCAAATTTGGCCATATTCATGGGGCACGGGGGAGCTAATTTTGTATGTGAAGTGCCTGCCAAACCAGTCACGAATGCACATCGCGCGGGTGCGTAACATATCGAAACGATCTTGAGAAATCTTGTAAGAAGTGTCAAGTAGTATTTGAGAAGTATTTAGAGAATGTAAGTAGGCATCGAGAACCGAAACTTCAAATTTGGCCATATTCATGGGGCGCGGGGGAGCTAATATGCCCTCTAGCAAGCAATTATGATGGCTGGCTGGTCAGCTCGCGTGACCACTGTTTTAGGGGGGAAACCAACGAGCCAATATATTAGAGGGGAAGCCATCGAGCCAACGAGCCAATATATGCATTCCAACCGGGCCTACCGCCCAAATATGATTGGGACATATGTATAGGTGCAATTTGATGGTATCCGCGCAGGTGTAGTGTTGATATATGATTGGTAAAAAATTATTGAAGATGAGTCACTAATTTGCCACATTTTGAATGTTCCAAAAAATCCGTTTTGAAAAGTTTGAGTGTAGAGGTTTGAAATGCGTTCGTCATGGATATATGGGATGGATATAGGCCAAACCAGCGTTCAAATAAATTAATATAGGACCTATATATACCACCTTTCATTGGTTAGACACCACAAATCACGGGAGGTGGCCAATTAAATTATCGGAACAATGGTCCTCGTGGTAGGACCAAATCGTCGATTTGGTCCTACCACAAGGACTGCGGGGCAGTAGCCATGGACGGTTTCAATACACGTGTTGAACACGTATTGGAGGCATATTGGAGGCATATTGAAGACGGTATGCTAATATCAGTGTCGACAACGGAGCCAACGGAGCCACCTCGGAGCCTGGTGTCCACCGGCTCCTGCGGAGCCGGACCCTCATATTCGACGGCTCCTACGGAGCCGGGATGGGACGGAGCGTGGTGCTTGGCAGCTCCTCCGGAGCCGGAGCCTCATTTTTTTCGGCTCCTGCGGAGCCGGAGCTTGGCGAACCCTCACTTTTTCGCGCTCCTACGGAGCCGGAGCCTAAAGCTTTCAAGCTCCGCCGGATTGCGCGGAACGAACGGATCCTACCGTGTTTTTGTGCATGTTTTAGAATGGCACCAAGCGTGCCAAGAAGCGCGTCGCTCGGACCGGGTTTAGACTCCTCGCCAGTGGATTCGGCATAGTCGAAAATGGTTTACAACGATGTCACCTGAGTGCGGGGAGCCGGTCCGTGCACCGCGCCTTAGCACCGCTTCGGAGCACACCACCGCCGGGCGGATTGATAAATATCTAATCCTCTAAAATAACAGCCCAAATTACGCATAAATTTCCTGGAGTTTTAAAGGGGTTATGCCTGATACGTTTGATAGCTTGAAATGACGGCATTGAACTCCTCTACACGTGGCACGAAATTACGGGACGAATGGATAAGCGAGGCGTATGTTATGGTCCGATCAGTAAACCCTATCATTATAACGACACATGTCGCACGTTTCCCTGAAAATCCCCGACTGTGCCATTCAAAGCTAACTCAGGATTTTTGTCTACCCCGTAAAATGTTGTTAGATCCGCCCGGATTCGGAGCCGGAGCGTGACAAAATATGAATCCGCGGAGCGCGGATCGCATCGGAGCCTAAATTTTCACGGCTCCGCGGGCTCGGAGGCTGATTATATTTTGAACCGTCGGAGCCAGATCAGCACGGAGCTTGGACTCGGTTGGCTCCTACGGAGCCAGAGCCTGACTTTTCAACGCCCCGTCGGAGACGGAGCAATGCGAATCCTCGATCTCGCGGGCTCCTACGGAGCCGGAGCCTGGTAAAAGCGGTGCTCCGTACAACGGAGACGGAGCTGCTCCGGATCCGTTGTCGGCACTGGCTAATATCTGGACATTCCAATACACGTGTAACATATTGGCCAAACTATTGAAGCGCGATCAGCCTGGACACAGCGAAAATGAGTATGCTAGCATGGGCACCCAAATGGTGTCAGACTCACCCACTAGCACTTGGTATCATCTAAGGAAGGGTCTAGCGTTATGGGGACAAGTTTTCACGGCATTTGGACGCGTATCGCAGAAGTCGGTTCTGGGGGGCTTTATGAATTGGGGCGCCGATGTATTGAAATAAGGCAAAACGATTGGAGGGGTGTTCAATATGTCTGCAACTGCCTGCAACACACGTATTGAACATGTGTTGAACACATGTTGAAACATTCACGCATAAGGAATCGTTCAATACATGTGCAATATGTCTACAATCAGATGAATCATTCAACACGTTTGCAATATATGTGTTGAACACATATTGAAACATTCACTCATGCAGAATATCTTTAATACATGTGCAATGTGTCTACAATCAGAGTGAATTATGCAACACATGACTGCAGGGGTAAAGGGGTAAGACCCCCCTGCTGCTCACATATTGCATAATACTTGCAATATAGCTGCAATACGTATCTGGTATATTACAGGTATATCAAATGTGTACAGAGGCACTACTATGCGTCATCACACTTTCTGCAGTACCACATTCCAGTGGGGATGTCGGTGAGCCCTGCGCATCGCACGTGCATAGCCTCTTTGCAGCCTGCCCTCTCACACAGAAGGAGCTCGCCACCGACTCTACACTTCCCGCATGTGTCAAAGTGACCATCACTACCTACGGGCCTATTATCAACGAGTGCAAGTTTCTCCATATTGCGGTCGCTCGTATCACCGCTGAATCCATGCAGGGGTGTTTGACTATCACTACTTGCGCTTGGACTTGATTGGCCAGTAGGTAGGGCTCTCGGTTGTCCATAGTGTACTTGGAGGTGTCCCATGGGTTGAAGGTGAAGAAAGCCTTGGACACCTTGTCCACGCCGAGGATGTAGTTCTTCAACTTGAAGCTTGCGATCTGAGCTTCCGTGGGCACGGGTAGCCAATCACACTTTAAAAAAGTGTAGAGCACACCGCCAATGGTAACCCGCAGAATGGCGTTGATGATACCATACCTGCGCACGAAATGTTCAATGTTTTTTTGTAATATACGTACAACATATCCTCAATATGTTGGGGACGCATTGCATGTATGCTGCAGAGATATACGAAAAGGCAAAGAAGCATGCAAACTGGTGGTTGAGGTCGTACATGTCCTCCCACTCGTCATCGGCATCGGCATCATCCTTGATTGGGGAAGGATGCGCGGACGAAACACTGGGTTGTCCCTTTCCCTTTGTCCCCGTCTCTAGTGCGATAGAAGACACCGCCGATGTTCAACTTGTTGTACTTGGAACACATGGGTTCGGGACCCATCATGAGCGACTTCTCGTAAGCCGTGTATTGACGACCAAGCCATCCTTCAGGGTCCTCCAATGGACCGAACGCGATCGCGGGCACGCCACCCACCTCTTGTCGGTACCGCAGTGCTTGTTTAGAGCGCGCGGCATTCTCCCTGTGATGACAACATATTCTTAGTATACTTACAATATATGATAAACATACAGAAACAAGTTGACAACATGTTGCAGGTATACTACAGATAGTACATGCGTGCGAGCTTGCAGGTTGCACCTCCGCCGGAACAGGTCGTACTCAACATGTTGTTGAAAAAGCTTTCGGTAAGCGGGAATACTCGCTCGCATCCAGCGGGTGAGTTGGTCAATCTCCAAGGACGTTAGCGCCAATGGCTTGCCCTTCTCCCCGAAGGTAGTGACCACGATGCCGGGAGCGGGGCCCGCCATCAAAGCCCGCGGGACACGGCCGGCAGTAGCTCTTTCTCGGTTCAAAAGCATGGTCAGTTTCAGGGCTCGCTATGCGAACGCTATGTTGACGCTGTTGTTATTGGACAGTAACAGCCAAAAGTAATATTATGGTGGGTTATGAGTGCAGCAAACTGGTGACCAGAAGTGCTTGCTTGAGCCCAATGCTCCTCATATACTTCGCCTCGCCCGCATCTCTGCACGGTATCGTCCCAACATGTTTCCAACATCCCATCAACATGCTGCAACCATCACGATAGCGTGCTGCAGCATAGTTACGGCGAAAGCAAGCAGGCAAGGAAACATTATGAGATTTATCACCTGAAAAAGCTCTTCGATATGGACGATGCACTTGTCGACATTGAGGATGCCCGCAAGTCAGGCATGCTACTTCCAATGGTCCCATCTAAAGCATGCCCCTCCTGCGCCTCGTACGCCACGCCTCGGGGGGCGCCTCGCCCGCATCTCTGCACAATATCGTCCCAACATGTTTTCAACATCCCATCAACATGCTGCAACCATCACGATAGCGTGCTGCAGCATTATTGCAGCGAGCCACGTGAGGAATGGTGGGAGGGAAATCATGCCCCACGAGAGTCCCTTACCTTGCACTCCCGCCGGCTAGTGGAGGGCTCGTGGGTGCCTCAGCATTGGGCGGCGGGGGGGTCTCCTTGCTTTGGGCCTCGTGCGCCTCGGGGGGCGCCTCGCCCGCATCTCTGCACAACAATATCGTCCCAACATGTTTTCAACATCCCATCAACATGCTGCAACCATCACGATCGCGTGCTGCAGCACTATTGCAGCGAGCCACGTGAGGAATGGTGGGAGGGAAATCATGCCCCACGAGAGTCCCTTACCTTGCCTCTTGCATGCCACGAATCCTTTCGACAATCCGTTGCAAGCAATTAGGCACCGGTGGAACAAGTCGAAACGATTTCCCCTTAAAGGTTACCGTTGCCGGTTCTAGCTCCAAGATGTCGGAAGGTGGTAACCAATCCGGCCACGCGGTATTGTCTGGAGATAAATCGTGCGCCAATCTGGAGAAATCGTGCGGGAGCAGTCGCGTTCGTTGGCAGCCACTTATGATGCCATACCGTGTCCACTTCCACATAGTGCGGATCGACTTTCCTGCAATGTGTTCCATGATCCCTACAATATGCTCTCAATATGTATGCAACATATGGTAACCACGTGTTGCATACATGTAGCAAAGAGTCCTGCGAAGCAAGAAAGACACAACCTCAACGTCGAGAAGAAAGAGAAAGGGTGCTACCTCGCGGACAACTCCAGTTCCCTCGTAGATATTGGAAGATGTGGAGGCGCAATCCACGCCAAAAGGCGTTCCTTCTTCGTAATCGTTTCATACTCCGGGTCGCGGAAGCCTTCCGCGGTACTCCAACCTTCCGGGAATATGAGCTTGATATTGGGAGGGGGTTTGAGCGATGTACCCTCCTGAGCATTGGAAGGTTTGATCGGCTCTCGATCGGCTAAGCACCCGCCTTGCGCGGGATTTCTCATCGCGCGCTTGGCTAACGAAGATTGTTGTACGGGGGGGGGCGCCTTCCCTTGGACGAGGGCGGCGGCTCTAGCCGAAGGCAAGCCGGTTGATGTCGCTCCGCATCACTTGGTGATGATGATTGAGGGGATCGTTCATGGCGAGGTCGCTTTTCACCATGAACAATTTGATCTCCTCGGACCATACTGCATTGAAGTCCCCTTTACCACGCCCATCACCCTTCGAAAATGTACTGCAACAATGCTGTAATATGTTGGACATATACTGCGGACATATTGACGATATGCTGAAGGAACTTTCAAGTAAAGCAATAACCCAAAAGTAGGTTTTCGGACCCCCCCACAAAAAACGCACACAAGCTATGTCGCAAAATATAGCTCCTGAGTCCATATAACAAGTCTCACCAGAATTGAAGAACATGTTTTTTCAACTTTTTTAGGGCTCACTTCAACACTTCCGCAGCATACTGAAAGGGGGGGCTAAAGGCAGGGCTCAAGGTCTTGAGCCCTCACGTATTGAAGTGAGCCCTCACGTATTGAAGTGAGCCCTCACGTATTGAAGTGATCCCTGCCTTGAGCCCTGCAGGCGGTTGCACGCATATTAACCTTTACAAAAAATCAAAAAACTTTTTAGAGGAGAATCTGTTCAATACTACTTCGATACGGGAGGGCTCACTCCAATACGTTAGCGATTTCAGGCGTATTGAAATGGCGTATTGGAGATGTATTGAAAAAGTGCCAGGTCAGCAATTCGACGAATACGCCATTTCAATACGCCTGAAATCGCTAACGTATTGGAGTGAGCCCTCCCGTATTGAAGTAGTATTGAACAGATCGAAGGATTTTCGGGGAAACAATTTTGGAATTTTAAGTTTTAGGAGAATCTGCACCCCTCGTTCGTGAATCGAACGGCCGAAATCGTAACTCAAGAAGTACCCCCAAAATGCTCAAGAAGTCCCCCCGAAATGACCCCAAATATGGATCGGAAAAAACCTTCAGTGGGACTCGAACCCATCACCTCAGGCATGTGAGAGCGGCGGCCAACCACTAGACCATTACGATGGAATTGATTACATATGCGTTGTAGTCATACTAATAATTAAAACTCGATAAGTCGATTATCTCGGATGCAATGTCACTGAGAGTCTGAGACATCGCATCGTCATCATCGTCGTCATCGTCGATCGTGCTCGCATGACGAGTCGATCCGATGTGACTTCTGAACGGCAGGGAAAGTTTTTGAGCACTTCGATTTTTCTGAACGGTAAAGTTCAAACTCACGTTATTGCACTCTTCACAGTTCGCCGTCAGCAGTGTTGCAGCAGCCTCGCCAGTGAGTTGCGTGCTGTGATATTTTAAATTCTCACAGGATGCAATATGGCACTGGTTTGCAGTGCATATTTTGGTTATGCGTGTGTATTATTTTGTGTGTGCTTCGCGCGCTCATACTTGGCATGCGTGAAACTTTGACTAGGGGTGAACGGAAATTCCCGCGAGTCCTTTGCACTCGAAATAGTTGGTTCAAATCCAACTCACTCCACATCCCCCTGTTACTTTCCTTTGCTTCTTTCGTTGACGACTGCCAATTTCTTTCTTCTTTACTAAACGTTAGTTGGTTGGTTTCGTTTTTCAGATCCGCTGAAAACGTTCGCGTGGCGAAGTCATATTAGGTTTTCATCTCGCGTTCATATTCGCATTTATTTGAGGTTGCTCGGTTGTTAATTATGTTTTCAATAAAGGTTTATTTTGTGCTTTTCCGCTTTTTACTAAGTGTTGGCTCTTTACTTTCCTTTTCAGATTGGCTGTTTTCGAGGAGGGCGAAATGGAGGAAATCGACCGCCTCGAGTACAACGTCAACTTCAAGCATCCCTTCAAACATTCTAGGTTGACAAGTCCTTTATGTTTTCAATAGAATATTCTTTTGTGCATTTCCGCTTTTTTATTAAGTGTTGGCTCTTTACTTTCCATTTTAGATCGGTTGTTTTGGAGCAAAGCGAGATGGAGAAAATCGACCGCCTCGAGTACAACGTCAACTTCAAGCATCCCGTCAAGCGTTCTAGATGAATACATTGATTTTAGGTTGGCATCTTGTAAATAGAAAGTGCACGAGTAGAACATTATTTTGTGTATTGGTATGATAAAATTTGATAGTCCCATTCGTATTCCTTTGTGCCTAGCTAGATACATGTTAATCGTAGTAAAGATGCTCGAGTGTTCCCTACTATTCTTATTTTGTTTATCTCGCATAGCATACGCATAGTGGATACATAGTGAACACACTGCATGTTGCAAATGTGCAATATGTATGCTATAGGTCTATAGCATATATCCAACATAGGCAACGTTTATTTCAATACATATGCAATATGTCCACAATATATATACAACATGTTGAATTTGTATAATCAATACGTATGCAATAGGTCCGCAGTATGTATCCAACATACTGAATGTTCCGTTTGAATACATATGCAATAGGTCCGCAATATATATACAACATATTGAATTTGCATGTTCAATACGTATGCAATAGGTCCGTAGTATGTATCCAACATACTGAATGTTCCGTTTCAATACATATGCAATAGGTCCGCAATATATATACAACATATTGAATTTGTATGTTCAATACGTATGCAATATGTCCGCAGTATGTATCCAACATACTGAATGTTCCGTTTCAATACATATGCAATAGGTCCGCAATATATATACAACATATTGAATTTACATGTTCAATACGTATGCAATAGGTCCGCAGTATGTATCCAACATATTGAATGTTGACTTACAATATGTATACAATATGTGGGCAACATGCCTGCAACATGCCTTCATATTGTCTGCGACATGCATGGTGCATGTCTCCAACCCTATACTACACATATGTTGAAGGCATATTGAAATAACTCTCTGCATCAAAACCTCAATATGTCTCCAATACATGAGGGCTCACTGCAATACTATGTTGAACATATGTTGGAGCGCTTGCAGGCATATTGCACACATATTGTAACATTTTGAATTGTATTGAAGGTATTGTCAATACGCGTGCAATATGCCTGCAATATGTGTTCAATACGATGTATTGCACGCGTCTAGAAACGTAGGGCTCTCCTTTTTATATGCAGTCTATCTGATCCTTTTTCAGACTTAAATTTGGCAATAATCCAATCAACCGCCCGTACAATATCATCATGTGGCAATTCAGTGTACATATTTTTCACATCGAATTGTCTTACTACTGTACGATCATTTCCGAAGAATTTCATCTGATGGCTAAGTGCTCGTAATTTTTCTTTTAGGTGTAAAGTATCATATAGTGTGAAATGTAAAATGTATACAGATCTCAACATGTGGTTGAGTGCTCTACATGCAAAGTTTAGAATTTTTTTCATTGGATGGCCTGCGTATGCCACAATTGGTCTCACTTTATTTAGATTTTTAAATTTATTCATTAACACCTTAAGGGCGAATTGCCATACTGCTCATACTGATCCTGTTTTCTAGGAACTTATTTTTACGTTTTCGGCAATAACTCAAGATCTAGACATCCATTTGCCACGATTCTTCGCATATCTTATATTGCGGAACTAGGTGGATGATATGTCACTCCATTATCACTCGCACCGTATGCGCACACATGAATATATGTGACCCATCATCACCATCATACTTAAGGAAATTCGGTTGAACAACTGTTGGGGGCATTTTTGGGCATGCGCCATGAACACGCCACCACTATTGACTTGATGTTATGAGTGGGCGATGACGTATCATGGTGTATACCAATGGGGGAAAATACCATATCCTTGATTTGAAGCCTTTAGAGCACTCTCCATAGAGTACGCTTTTGTCACCGGGCAGCATACCTGTTGGATATACCCCTAGGACTCGGGATATATTCACTCAGTGGTAGGTTTTCTCAGAATGTATTAAAGCTGATAAGTTAACCCGATATAACGGGCATAAACAGTTAGGGTTCGGGTTCGGGTGACAGTCATACACACTACTATAGGAAGAGTCACAAAGCAAGCGGTCGGTGTGACTGTTCCAGCAATACCACCCCTGCACTTTCCACAAAGTCCTCCACTCGATAAACCGAGTTTGGTGGGCATTGAATGGCTACTACCCGAAGGTCCGGTCCTCCCACAAGGACCGAAGTGAATTTGGGATATATGCCGCGTTTTTTCGATATAGTTGGTATATGAGTGCTTTGGGGTCATAGTTAGGTGTCCAACAATTATCTAAAAACTTGTGTTGGGTGTAATACTCGGTGTAGCGATGTGGTTTACGTTATTGAAAAGTGGGGGTGAAACCGCTCGAAATTAGATAAAAAGGCCGGTCCTCCCACAAGGACCGGAAGTTCCCAAGCCACCTACACTCACTAAGTGGCCTTCCTAGTGCCCACTGCACTTAAAAGATACTCCAAAATGACCTATACGTGCCCTCTACAATGTACAACATCTTCGGAATCCACAATACTGCGGTATATATCCCTCACAATGTCATGCACCCACGAAAAAACTAGATTTCATCAAAATCGGCCATCCAAAAATCTGCTCTCGCCGAATTCCAAAGCAACGTTCCGAGTAGACTACTGCACATATTGACAAGCGTAAGCATTCTAACAATCGATAAATATGTTTACATGAAGTATGCGACGTGGCACATCATACATCTATCATATCCGAACACTATTTGGCATTCATAGTATCCGTAGTAACGAAAAAAACATTTGAAAACCTTGGATCAAAAATGTTTTTTACAGGTGTAAGGTCAATTTGAGTGCGTATATATACACCCACTACGAGGTCGCCAACATGTATATTCTTGCAAGTATGATTGGGTATGATGTTATGATAAAATTTTGTACTTGGGCGGCTTGTTTGACCTGGAATTCTATTGGATAAAAATATTTGAATGGCATGGCATGTTTTTGAACGTCCTCCAAAAGTTGCAACTCAAAAATGATAGGGTACATGCTACAAATGCATTGGATATAGTCATTTTACGACGATATACGGTCGATGGCGCATATGGGCACTCAGTTTAGGTCCTAAGTATACTAAAAACCGAAGGATAGGCACCAAGACCGTCAAGCAAGAGGGCGGCTTAAAAAATTCCCGCAACACCGGTCCTTGTGGGAGGACCCAACGCCGTTTCGGTCCTCCCACAAGGACTGTCGGGCAGTAGCCATGAAGGGTTGAGGGACTTCGCCCAAGTCCCCAATATGGACACTAATACTTCATAAATATCCAATAGTTGACTACCGTGGTAGTTATGGATGTTTCCGCCCGCATACTGATCCCATACTACTAAAAACGAATTCGCCCTTACGGTGTTAAGTAGGTGTAGGGCAGGAATCCTCCCTTGTTAAACTTAATTATTTTATCAAAGTCGTTCTTTTTGTAATCTGTTTCCCACCGTTCCAACACTTCAGTCGCCGTAGCTTGTTCCACGTGGTGATGTTTCGTGTCACTAACAAAATTAGTCATAATTGCACAGTGGTAGACTAATGGACATTGGATGACTAGGCACCCGGGGTTCGTCCCACTATGTATAGGGCATGAACGTGTTCCGATAATCTCAAGACTGATGATATGTGGGCACACCTCATACTCGTGAAGGTATCGAGCAGATAGACCTAGCAGTAGTAGATGAGTTGGCGTGTCACGACCTGAAACTGTGAACGCGGCTCATGCCACCGAGCAGATCGAACTAATTCAGAATACTATGAATAGAGAGGTTCCGATTTGCAATCCCGGGTTACGGATTACGAGTTAAGGTCATAGATTCTTTTTTTCGCATGACACTGATGACCTTAACTCGTAATC
Organism: Cymbomonas tetramitiformis; assembly: GCA_001247695.2. Lineage (NCBI taxonomy): Eukaryota > Viridiplantae > Chlorophyta > Pyramimonadophyceae > Pyramimonadales > Pyramimonadaceae > Cymbomonas > Cymbomonas tetramitiformis. The sequence goes on along the minus strand of LGRX02016889.1, from coordinate 128,501 downwards.
CGGGAAAACGTCCAGGTCCCGAACTGGAACTTCGGGATCCCAGTGTTAATTCTTACGTCGTTCGGGACGATTTTCGTCCCGGATTACGAGTTACGAACTAAGGTGCAAACTTCGTGCAAAATCGTAGATTCAGAATATTGTTCAGATTCTTCTAATCGAGCGTCTGTCTGCTTTGCGTTTCCCCACGGCCCGTCTGCGTCTCGTCTGTTCGTCCGTCATTCGTGCCACGTCGGCATGAAAGCGACCGCATTTTGTAAAAAACGACAACAACGGCCTTCTCATGAAACAGATTTCGGAACCGATTTCGCATTCCAGGTCCATTCCGAGTTGGGACAGGGTACGGGCGCTGGGAACTTTACAAAGTCACATGCCGACTGCATATCACGACTGCGTCTATCGCGTGAGAGACAGCGACACAGTGACCGCAATGAACGTCGCCGGCAGCAGACGGTGAACACATCGACATCGCGGACACCATTGCCGCTGCCGTTGCGTGACTACTTACTCGTTCTTCGTTGACCCATCCCAATCCGCAATTGCATCGTAAAATTCTTCCGAGACAGCTACGCAATTTCATCAACGTTCCTCCGCCTCATGGGGCGAACGGTGCTGCGAGTTTCCAGTATATCCAGAGCCGAGACCGGATATGCGTAACAAAGGTTCACTAGTCACAGGATTGAACATCTGATCCGTTGAGGCATGAACCGGATGTTCTATTCATAAGACCATTCAGTTGGCGCCTCCACCCACCAGAAACAAATAGCTCTACAATTGTATTAACGTCACCACGTGAGCACTCTAACAGTTGGCAAGCTATCTCGAGGTCAGTATCAGTGATGTCTGCGACTTGCGCAGAACCATGGTAAAGATCTCTCAGTTGATCTGCGCGTGATGGCTCACTTCCCATTTCAATATCCAGTGAACGCGAAGGCGAAGCGACTCCAAAGCAAGCTAAAACTGCAAGACATAGTGCCGAAAAGACCGCAAGCAATAGTCCCGAGCTCATGGTGTACAACATCACCCTGCGACGACATGTATTGGGGTTTTCAGTATTTTCCCTTTTTTCAAGAAAACGGGATTCCGGGGGGATTTTTGCCTGTATCTTTTGATGCACAACGATTTAAACAAAACCGAGAGCACAGGCAGAATCAGGAGCTTCCTCCGCATCGCTGAGCCATCTCAAAAAAACTGTAAGCTGCATACCTGCTTGCTCGATCAGTAATTTTACGCAGATTAGGAGGTAATCTTAGATACACGGTTCGGTGCGTAAACGTCGGGCTTGTTGCGGCTATACTAACATGCTGAAGGCCGCGCTTATGTCCCAGTGCCGCGAAAACCTAAAGCGACCTCTGCGAACATTTTGGGAAACTTTGGAGAAATTTCGGGGTCCTCTGGCATGCCGAATGGCCGGCCGGCCAGCCGGATTGAATCCGGTTGCGATCGGATCGGTGATAATTTTAAAAGGCCGATTGTACCCTGTCCCTTCCGAGTTAAGGTCATCCCGGATTACGATTAACGTCATAACGACGATGACGTTAACTCGTAATCCGTAATCCGGAACAAAAATCGGAACCTCCCTAATGTCGTGAACCTGTCCGCTCGTCCGCCGGCAAAACCGTGGATTCTACTGTACAAACGCTCATCTGAAATAGTGATACGAATCGGGCCCTTTTCAGGCAACGGAGCTCGATTTTGGCGAACGGCTCAGAAACGCGGAAAATCGCAGATCGCAAATCTCAGTCGTTCGATTTTTTTTATTTACCCGTTCTGGTTTTTCTTCACAACGTGAGCGTTTATCGCTTTTTTGCAGAACTTACGGGAGGAGTCTTACTGCCTGTTTGACCGTGTATATTGCACAAAACAACATGATACTAAGGATGCACATGGACCGAAACATGTTCCTAAGGTTGTTGGTACCAAGTAGGTACCAACAATCTGAGGATCCGCTGACGCATTCTTAACATTCTCAGATTCTACTCAAGGGGGCAACTCGCGCCCGGTTGCGGGATGTGCGTTTTCACGCAAAAAGGGATTCGCAAAGGGATTCGCCTTCATAACTTTCGCCTCGCTAGCCGCATTAATAAAGTTAGAACAGTTTTGGGATGCTGAGACTCGTACGCATCGATTGCGCTCATCCGATATACCTCACGGGCGGTCGGGGTATAGCGGATGCTCGATTAAGCGTTTGGGGGTGTGAGCGAGTCAAATCTCACCCGATCTGCGGGATTGGCTCACTACTTCTTAGCTAACAATAACTGAGCAGCATAGACCTACCACTACGCTTCCTTAGAAGCATATCTGTAGGTCTGAAAAGACCCCGGGCGCAAATTTTCATTTTTGCGGCCACGAAAATTAATACCCTGACGCCGAAACCCTGAATTTTCGATCCCGCGGCACCGTTGCCTCTGAGCGTATCATTATTTCAGATGACCGATTGTACAGGCCAATTCATAGTTTTCTGAATTAGTTGGATCTGCTAATTGAAGGGCGTGGTTTTTTCTTTTTCTTTTTCTTCTGAATTTGTTCGATCTGCTCGGTGACACGAGCCGCGTTCACACGACAGTTTTAGGTCGTGACACGCCAACTCATCTACTGCTAGGTCTATCTGCTCGATACCTTCACGAGTATGCACACCTCTAATCTGTCACACACCAAAGGGCGTTGCCAAACTGAGACAACGCAATCCTTATCTTGAATATATAATAAGGTTTTATGAGAAGTTCATGGTTTAGTGGCTACTTATTGAACCGTGGTATCGCGAAACCATGGTTTACAAACCGTGGTTTCGCGAAACCACGCTTTTCGCGATATTCCCCCGAATATTCCGCCTGGTGGCGCCTAGGTGGCGGGGGATATGCTTATCGCGTGTCACGTTCCCCCAAACCATGGTTTCGCGAAACTACGGTTTGAAAAGCGTGGTTTCGCGAAACCACGCTTTGGAAACTGTGGTTTCGGGATGCCACGGTTTGGAAACTGTGGTTTCGCGATACCATGTCATCACGATGTCAGCAAATGTCGAATTGATATCTGAATTCGACATTCGGTCATCAGATTTCAGATTATGCATTTTCACATTATGCATCTGGATGACGATGGCTGACGTTCCCCCAAACCGTGGTTTCGCGAAACCACGGTTCAGAATTGTCTTACGTGATGGGACACGTCGGCAGACAGGCTGTCGCGGACGTGTACACAATATTCCTTTCCAAAACCATGGTTTTGGAGAAAACCATGAAAACCGAAACTGTGGTTTCGCGAAACCACAGTTTCGCGAAACCACGGTTTGGAGGCTACTTATTGGGTACACGATCAAAAAAATGCACAGAAGCGTGGGATCGAACGATCTGCCCATCGTGTCCGTGAACGCAGTGATGACAGTCGGGCCAAAACCATACTCGTGAAGGTATCGACTGATTAGACTGATTGATTAATTCAGTCAGTGACATGAGCGACAAAAACCAAATCAGTTCATGTCACCGACTGAATACGATGTCACCAACCGAATACCAATTAATTCAGAAAACTCTCTCACCTCGCCCATCACATATATAAATAATAATTTATTGCGGTGGGGGGCGACGTATATTAATATTACCGCCAGAAGTTAAGGATATATAATTATATATATGATTTATGGTATATATAATTTATATAACATATTTGCTTGAAATTTCTTGGCGCTTCGCGATAAAGAGGGGGGTGGGGGGGAGGTGTGGGGGGGTTCTTGGGGTAGTGGGGTAGCGGGGAAGCGTTTCGTGGGGGGTTCACGAGGTGGAAGCGTTGGGGAGGGGGTGGGAGGGGGAGGGGGAGCCACCGCTGCCCCCATTCCTCCTGGCTCCCCCTCCCCCCAATACCCCCCCACCTCCCACCCCCCTCCTTATCGCGAAGCGCCAAGAAATTTCAAGCAAATATGTTATATAAATTATATATACCATAAATCATATATATAATTATATATCCTTAACTTCTGGCGGTAATATTAATATACGTCGCCCCCCACCGCAATAAATTATTATTTATATATGTGATGGGCGAGGTGAGAGAGTTTTCTGAATTAATTGGTATTCGGTTGGTGACATCGTATTCAGTCGGTGACATGAACTGATTTGGTTTTTGTCGCTCATGTCACTGACTGAATTAATCAATCAGTCTAATCAGTCGATACCTTCACGAGTATGCCAAAACCATGGTTTTCAAAGTAGCCACTAATTCTTCCGGCTTCTCATTAATTTTTCCGGGAGCAAATTTTGATTGTTTCCGGAACAATTAACTTTTGATTTTCCCCGAAACAATGAATTTTGGCTACGGACACGCATATTTAGGGTTTAGTGAGAATTTATGGGGTTTATCCAGTAGCCAGGCACCCTAAAAACCTAACACTAAACCCTACATATGCTTTCCCGTAGCTAAAATTCATTGTTACAGTACGGTAGAGCTGCCCAACTTAAACTGGTCCGTTCATTTTTAACAGTGGCAATTTTCCGAATCCGACAGTCCATATACGATTCCAGAGATCAAAATACGATACATTCCTTTGTTGCTCCCCAGGAATCTCTTCGGACCTTCCGATGTTCCCGATCTGAAAACATTGGACGGCTCAACTTTAGTTGGGCACCCCTACAGTACGGGGAAAATCAAAAGTTAATTGTTCCGGAAACAATCAAAATTTGCTCCCAGAATAAAATATTATGAATCAATCAAAGATTCCGAACGGATAATACGATCTTCCGTTGTAAACGTAATCCTAATATCTCTCTCGCATTTCGCGAGCATATATTGTATCACTCGGTTGGGCAAACTTCACATTTCAACTCAAACATGAAGTTCCTGTCCCAGCTGGGCTTTTGTGCCCTCATTTTACTGCCTTTCACAGTGGCTACTGGTCCGTGTCCTCACCTCTCACTGTGCTCTTCGCGCTTTTTGACATCCTGAAACGCTTTCGTTGTCAAGCCAACCGGAAGATAGTAAGAGCTGGCAGCAGATTTCACAGAGTGTGGCCATGTTCTTAGTGTGCACAGTATAATACGTCATATAATGAGGCGCTTGTTGTTATTTTTCGTTCGTCGCTCACAATTCCGCTAGGCTGACGACTTGCTGATAATTATCTTGCTGCAGGCGGAAATGGCCACTACTCGACGTGTACACACATGAGAGGACGACAGGGCGAATACCTTGACCGTCAAAATGTCGGCACTGAGTGCTCCAGTAACGAGCCCATGACGGGCTTTGGGCTCGAGAATGACGGTTGCAGCGGCGAAGACATGCGCTACGCGTACAGCTGCGCCAGCGCAACTGATATTTCTGTTTCTGGTACCTCTGAAAGAACCTCCGGTTGTCAAGCACTGAGGCAAAAGGATGTTGAATATCTTGATCGCCAGGATCCTTTTTGTGAGAGTGGTGAAGCCATGGTACAGTTCATCGTTTCCGGCTGTGATGGCGAAAATATGGAGTACAAGTACACCTGCGCGGACTTGGGCAAACAAATGGAGTCTACGACGCACTACAGCAGCTGCCAACAAGAGAGGGGGGAGAAGCTGGAATACCTCGATCGGTTGAACATCCAGTGCCCCGAGGGTGAGTGGCTCAACGGTTTCGTCCTGGAGCAGGGAGACTGCGGTGGCAACGACATGCGGTATAGATTCAAGTGTATCAAACCAGTGGGTACGTACTTAATCCCCCCCGTACACGTAGTTGTCCACCTATCCCGTTTTCAGGTTTTTACGTGAATGTGCCAATTTACAGCTGTTTTCTCGACTCCCCTGAAAACCGTCTCGCCAGGAGAAATGCTACGTTTGGTTTTACAGGTCAACCTGCACTTAACTTAGTAGCATATTGATAACGTAACTAGTTTTGATACGTCATCGCAGGATTCGAGGACTATCCAGGGACCGTGTGCAAGCAGTGGACTGAATCCGAAGACGACAAAGATAATGGTGTCTACGAACGTTACAAGAAGGTTGAATCTCTTGCAGACTGCCAAGCTAAGTGTCTGGAGGACTCGAACACCTGCCATGGCGTGGAGTACAATGCGCTCAAGCAAAAGTGTGACATTTTTACTCAGACCATCTCCTCATTCAAATATGTGAAAGATACGGAGAAGGAGATTACCTGCAGCGTGAACAGAGGTGATCTGCTCTGGTTTAGACTTGAATTTATTGTAAGTTCCGTTGAAGCTTCATAATACGAGCTATGCCTTGAGAATCGGCTCTGACACTACTACTACGGTGTTTGCGATGCCAGAGGTGAGCCTCATTCCGCTTACCAAGTACAGAAAGAATGGCAAGGAGGGCAAGGAATATGAATACCCGAAACACCTCCTCGAAGTTTCCTTCAAGAAGCTCTCTCATCCTGGCAAGTGCACTGTTAACGGAGGCCAAGATCCAAGGTTTACATACTTCGGCGGCGATGGCGGCGAGTGTGAGGCCAAGTGCCTCGATGATGAAACTTGCTATGGATACTCCGTCTCCAGCTCCAACAACTGTTTGATCTGGCAAGAGGGTGTCATCGACAACACCCCAGGCGATCAATGGGGGGGCGCACACTGCTTTTCCAAGATGACCGGTGAGATTTTGTTTGACTGATCTTCCTGCACCTGTCTGTTTGTATTCGGTCTTTCACTTACGAGTGTGTATTGCGCGATCTAACAGGAGACATAGCATACAGTGGTGCCTCCTCCTCGGCAACCATTGCATCTACCCCGTTCGTCTTTGCTGTTGTCGGCTCTGCTATCGCGGCCGCTGTCCTCGGAATGGTTGCCTACCGTCGCCGTCAGCCCAATGTCCCTGACAGGTGAGAGAATGAACTATATAGCCTATCTGTTCGTTTCTTTTTGAGACGTTTGGTTTCACCTGAGGGAGTGCTTATTAGTGGAATGATGTGGTGTAGCCCCAATATATTGATATGTTTCTGAGGGTGTATTTTGATAAAAACCTTAAACATCATTGATGCGCGCTTTCCTTTTGTATTCACAGGGAAGGGGAGGTTAAAGTGGTGTATGGTGCTGTAGAGGAAGAATCTTCCGATGTGTAAAGCGATTTAACCAGAGCAGTGTGGCTACAGTTGATCATTTTGCCTCAGAAATAGAGTTAGTTGAATAGCTATAGTTGACCTGCGGCGCACCCACTGATTTGATACCGTTAACTTAACTTTAGAGAGTGGACGTGAATTTATAATGTTTGGTGTGTTTTATTCTTTGGAAAACAGATGATGCTTTTGTGATGACATACATGGTTTACATATTGCATTTTGTGTTTGAGCTTTGGGTGAAATCTGTCAGCCGGTTGGGTACTAGAAATGATTTTGACTTGCTAGCCAGTAACAATCAATTCAGACATGTGAACTAGTCACAGCAACCGGTGACATCGGCATCCTTGATGCATGGTAAGAGCATCCTTGCCGTGGCTTATATTTTAGTTTTTGGGCAAGGTGTGTCCATGCTGTATAGTGTGACTACATTCATGGCATAACAATGGATCGCTAGGCTGCGCCCATCCATCGACCGTGAGGCACTGGGGGGCATGCCAACAGCGTCCGCTTCCTCCGTAACCCTGGGACAACTAGTGTTGGGCGGTGATCGGTCACATCGTCTTTCCATGCTGCTCTGCATCTGGGTTGGGAATATGTATGAGTTTGTGGTATCTTGTAACGGCCCCGTCCTGCTCTTGATTTGCCTCTCACATGCACTGGGATGATGGTGAACTGGCTTTTGTTGGTCGATATCATGCCGTTCAGTGTGTTCACCGGGTGCGTTAGCAGATGGCATTGTCGTCTGTGCACTCGGGGGTGGCTGAGTGCATTGTTGCGGCCGGTTGGGGTGCGTTTTCGCGTTCCGTCGGGCGGCAGTGTTGCAATCTGTCGCTGGGGCCTGCGCTGGTAGCGGGAATAAAGCTTCTCTTGAGGGCGGCAGACTGCATGCGTGCGGGATGCTGCAGGGACGTGTTGTGAATACAGCTGGTTGCCCGTCCTCTCTTTCCGTGAAAGGGGCGTGCGGCTTGATATCTCGTCCTTCGGATCGGCGTTGCTCGCTTCGCCCGTTTGTGCCTTCGGTCGGTCATTGGCTTGGGATTCTGTTGTAGCCGGAGGGAAGGTAATCGCCGTTACTCCTGCATGAGCCACTCCGGCGTAAAAATTAAAAGGCGGCTATATATCACAGCAACCTAGAACAAAGCTGCACAGCAGGTGTTTCAGGTTCACAGAACGAAGATGATGAAATAAAAGAGTTAGGCTGTTTTATTCCCTAAGTTGAGAAGGACCGTGACAGGCTAGCCGGGAAGCCGGCACCGCGGGTCGACGGGTGACACAGGGACAGGACTGCCACCCCCTTACGGTGGGGGGGCTAAAGTCATTCCCATGAGGGGGCGGGTCCTCCACAAGTCTCTTGTGCTAATACGCAATACGCGTAAAAGTTCGAGACCCCAAAATACGCAAATTACGAGTAAATTACGGTACCACATACTGCGTATCTGCCAGCATAGGCAGCTGCATGCAATGTATAACGTCTTCAAATTATTTTCCCCCGAGCGACACGCTGCATATTTTTTCGATTTATGCTTGCGCTTTTGCCAAGTAGCGCGCACACCCCTTCTTCTAAACAATTAAGTTCATGAAGCATTTTTTTCCCATTATTCGATTCTCAAGCATTTGTATTCATTAAGTGAATACATTTCGTTTGAGCTATCGATTGGCCCCATCCGCAACCGCAGCAGCGTATATGTTGCATAATTTATGTACTGCTGGATAAACCCCCGGTGCCATGGGGTACAAACCCATGGTCATTAGGCGCGGACAAGTCGCCATCGAACCGATCAACGGAACTGAACGATGGTTTACTGACACCAGGTCCTTACTTTTTAATCCTGATGCATGTGCATCTACGTTGCACTATGTCGCACTGTCGTCGTATGCTCATGTGTACACAGGCATAATGCATCATATAGTGTGCGTATACTGATCATGAAAGCACCCAGCACTGTACGATCGTCATGATAAATCACGCGCCATCAGAGCATGCATAATGTGCGTTGTAATATAATGATGCCATTTGCCCATAATCGAGAACATCTGCAAAAGCACACTATGAATATTGTGTCGACATTTTTTATGTTAGCGCGATGCTGATGTTCAGAATCGTATATAGTCGTACAATACGACAGCGCGCTACATTTATGTGTGCGCATATACTGTATATCTCGCACGTCTATATTCTCGTTGCGAATGACGAGTATTGATGATGCTCATTTTTTTGTACGCGCGCCTTGTTCCTGCGTATTGTACAATGATTCGCTCGTTGCGCGTCTGTACAATTCATCAACAGGACACGTATGCGATATATATATATATATATGAGCATACCTCGTCGTCTTGGTCGTTCGCTGATATGTTGCGTGTATACGATCACGCGCCTGATGTTCGCTATTTTGATGCGTGTTTTATGCTCCGCTGCTACAATGACATATTCGCGAATACTGTCGCTGATGCGATTGCTGTCGCGTAGTTGATATGCGTTGTATGCGAACTTCGTTGCGCCTGTATACAATAGCTATCAGAAGCACGTTTACGCTGCTTACACTCGAGTATGCTCTCGGCTTAGACGATATCAGAATACTACTGTCAAGGCCCGTTGGACCAGATGTTTGGCACGGCTATTATGGAACAGTAATAGCGACGTGCGAGTATATGGTGGGTGTATGAGTGCAGCAGTCTGGCGACAAGAAGTGTCTGCGTGAGCTCAATGCTCCTCATATACTCTAGTGTTCCCATGCATCGTATGCATTATCACCATCGAGTTGTGAACTCGAGAGCACTAGGTGAACTTGACGCATCGGCTAGACAATATAGCCTTTGATGCTCGCATGCTGCTCAGTGCATGCTTGAAGCGAAGACGCGCCTTATCAGAACGCTTCAGTTCTTCAAGACCTGTCTTGCCTCGACATCTCGATGCCATATGCTTGGCCTGCTCTCGAAGCCAGATGCCACGCACCGTAGGTACATGACAGACATACCGACTGTACGTGTCATAGTCGACCGTACTGACTATACTTGACGACTGTATATCATTTATTATGACATGTGACATATGACATGACATGATATGACATGACATGTATGACAATTATTGTCAAGGTTGATATTCAACCTTTCAGACTATGCGGCTGCTATTGAACAGTAGCAACTCGCAACAAGTATTTGGTGGGTATGAGTGCAGTCTGGTATCCAGAATCCTCTGCTTGAGCTCAATGCTCTCTCATATACCTCAATGTCCTCACACCTCATAGGCGTTACCACCATCGGGTTGTGAACCCGAGAACATTGGGTGAACTAACAGTATCGGCTGATCGAATTAGCCTGTTGATACCCGCATGGTGTTCAATTCATGCTTGAAGCGAAGACGCGTCCTTTCAGAACAGTTTGTTCTTCAAGAACTTGTCTTGCTTCATCATCGAGATGCCGTACTCGGCCTCTCGATGACAGATGTCACTCATGGTGAGTGGATGACAGATATTATGACTGTACATGTCATAGTCGACCGTACTGACGATACTCGACGACTGTATGTCATTATAACATATGACATGACATGACATGACATGCATGACATGACATGACATGACATGGTATGACATGTATGACGTATGACGTATGACATGTATGACACATATGTCATCGGTCATATCCCTGACAGATCTCCCCTCTTAGAAGAGTTGTGACCTCACAATATAGGGTGCATACCTTTGTATATGTCTTTGATGTCTTTGTTGTTGAGCTGGTACCAGTCTTCTTACACCGATGAGGCGTCCCTCAAGGTGTTTTTAGGATATTGGGGGGAACTGAGTCCACTTTAAACCCTCACCTTAGGCATTTAGCCTTACAGTTCTTAGGATGTAGCCCCCATGAATTGCGTATCGTATTTCAGAGTGACGTTTCAAGGCATCTTCCGAGGTTTACGTTACGGATAGATATAGCGCTGCCGTTCGTATCGTATTTCAGAGTGACGTTTTTACGGCTTTATATAATGCATCCACCTCTTCCTCCCTTCAGAGAGCTTACTCCCCTAAAGTTCACAGAAATACTATGGAGAGCCCCTTCCGAATATTCGAAATTTCGGCTTGTTTTTAATGCAAACGGAGTGGGCCCTGCTTAACGAGATTGGAGGGCCTCTATGAGTCCACTTTAAATCCTTCACCCGATCTGCCCCAATGCTCCTTTTATTTTTCGGTCCGGTACGCGCGCTCTGACGAACATTTCATAGATTGGATTCGACAACGTACTAATGTGAAATTCGTTTTAGTTATGTGTGTCAAGCATAACTCAGGATCATAACTCCGTCCACCTCAGTATCCGGTAGCTGCGGATTACTGGCCATAAGATCCGAATGCCAAACCACGGTCTGGCAAAGGTAGCATAGCAGTTTTTATTTATCCACAGATATGGTACCCGCATGTATGCGTATCTGTGCAAGGGTATGATTTGGTACAAGGCTCACTACACCTTAGCAAGGAAGGATCAATTTCCTGCTCTTATGCGACATAATGACAGAACATTAAGAGCAAGGTATATAGATGATCGACATGTATTAGTATATATTACAAGAAGTAAGGGCAATAGGCTTAATATAATGTTAGCCTTCATAGGCAGCTATCATGTCTGCTGCATCGGTCAGCTCTGTGGCTTTGACCCAGGTGTCATGCGCAGGGCCGTAGCCTGCATATCGCACTAAATAGTACTTAACACCTCTAGTGATCTTATCTGAGAGTATGTGTGATATCTCAAACAGTGGTTGCCCTTCTTCGGTGATCATCTGTGGCAGAGGCAAAGGTGCTTGAATTGAGTCATTGTACAACTCTATTCTGGATACAGGCTGAACCGGATGGATACGAATGTCGAGATCCCCGAAATCTAACTCATAAGCACGTCCATGACTGAGCACTTTAGATATGATAAACGGCCCAATGTATGGCTGCTTAAAGTGCCTGCCTGCCTCTGTCAAACCAGTCCATTGAATAAACTCAGTCCGTAGAAGAACTTTCTGCCCTACTGTAAATTGTCGGGGCATGTGAGTCTTATTGAATCTGACTCGGTTGATTTCTGCTGCTCGGGAAATGTTATCTACCGCGTTGGCATGTACAGCCGAGTACTGGTCAAAATGATCTCGAATAGCATTCTGTATTGGAACACGAGCTTGTGGCGGAATAGTGATTGCCAGATCATGAGGCGAAAGTGGTTGCGCCATCGAGTCGAGATAAAATGGTGTGTAACCAATCGTAGCAAAAACCGTGTTGTTAATTGCAAACTCCACCAGAGGCAACTTGTCCTCCCACGAATTGGCTGAAGTATCATTGCAACAACGCCCGAGGAGAAAAATACTATCTAATCAGTTTATAAACCAGAGGATGGTGAATCATGCATCAAACAAAATGAAAATACCTGAGGATGTCCTCAATGAAGGCATGGCTTCTCTCATTGCTTGCATTCGACTGTGGATGGTGTGAAGACGTCATAGACAATCTCGTACCAGTAGATTTCCACAGTGTTTGCCAGAATGAAGAAGTAAATCTGGGGTCTCGATCTGAGATGATGTTCCTCGGAAGACCATGAAGCTTGAAGATATGCTGCATATATATTGAAGCAGTATGCTGAGCAGTCCAGGTCATGTTGAAGGGAATGAGATGACAGCGATGAGAGAATTGGCACATTACCACAAATATATTGTCGTGCCCATTAGTGGTGATAGGCAGGTCAGTAATCCAGTCAAGAGATACATCAAGCCATTTTGTCTTAGGCACACAATATCGTATATGTGACTGATGACCATAAGGTTTGTGTCTCCTCGTTTTCTGGCGTTGACACACGGGGCACTCCCGAATGTACTGAATGGCTGCCTTCGTCATTCCTGGCCAGTAATATCGGCTACGCAATAGATGAAGCATGCGATTTTTGCCTACATGACCAGAAATAGTGGCTGAGTGGCACTCATGAAGTAGAATGTGGCGAAGCTGTGTGATCTCACCGTCATCTGTAGGAACTTTGGCAGTAGGTGGAATGTAAAGCTGTCTGCCAAAAATGGTCTTGCGATAGATCAATCCCTGAATGAGCTCGAAATTGCTGACTGACTGTGATGATGTCGATGATGCCAGCTTAGATAATATAGTCTGTGCAAATGTGTCACGATCATACTGAGATATACTAATGTCGTGAAGCTGATGAGCTGATGATGCAGAAATAAGAGCAATGAATATAGAATCTGTAGACGGAATGTCTGTTGAATGTGATTCGCCGACGTCTATATGTTGCAGACAATCAGTGAGTTCAAAGAGTGTAGAAATACGGGTACGTAAGTGCATCTGCAACCTTATTCTTCTCGCCAGAAATGTGCTCTATTCGAAAGTTGTACTCGGAGAGCTCATCCAACCACCTCGCCTGTTTGGGGCTTAGTGTGGATTTGGACTGGAAATAAACCAGTGGTTGATGATCTGAGCGAACAATAGTCTCTGGAGCTCCCAGCAAGATGTGGCGAAAGAATCGGAAGCCCTCCACAATGGCAAATAGCTCGATCTCAGGAATAGGCCAGCGTCTCTGGGTATCAGAAAGAGTGACGCTGTGATAGCCACATGGCTTCATACCTTTTCCTTGATCCTGCAATACTACTTGACCAACGTGTGTGCCCGATCCATCGTCCTCCATAATATATGGCAGTTTTTGATCTGGAAGCTGTAGTACTGGAGCATGGCAGATGGCACTTTTGAGATTATCAAATGCCCGCCGCTGCTCAGATTCCCAGACAAACTCTGCATTATCCTTAAGGAGACGATTGAGCGGCTCGGCAATCTTGGAGAACTTTGGTATAAATCTCCTGAATTGGCCGACCATGCCCAAGAATGACCGAAGAGATGACTTACCATCTTTAGCCATACGGCGTAGAGGCTGCTTACCAACGGTTGGACCATATGACACTGGAGGATGGATAGCCATGACTGCACGGATTCTGTCTTCGATGATGGAAAGGCCTACCTCTGAGATATGGTGTCCGATAAAATCGATGGATCTAACGAACAACTCAACCTTAGAAGGCCTGATGTAGAACTAATGATCTCTGCAGCGCTGTAAGAACTGTCGAACATGCTTCACGTGGTTGTCAAAACCTGGACTGTACACTATGGTGTCATCCATGAAAATGACCAAGAACTGATCAATGAAGTCAAAGAATGCTCGATTTCCAACACGTAGAGCGGTCGCAGGAGCGTTAGTTAACCCGAAGGGCATCACTGTCCACTCGTATGAACCATATCTAGTACGTAATGTTGTCTTGTGGATGTCGTCTGGATGTATGGGTATCTTATGGAAAAACTGATTGAAATCAAATCTGCTAAACCATCGTGCCCCCTTAAGCCGTTCAAGAAGGGTATCATGAGGTGGCAATGGATACGTGTCCTTTATGGTGATGTTATTAAGGGCTCGATAATCACAGCACATCCTCCACTTCCCCCTGGCTTAGGAGCGAAAATGATTGGGCACCCATATGGTGATGATGATGGACGAAGGATATCCAGCTCGACATATTTGATGATTTGTCGTTTGAGCTCCTCCATCATAGGCACTGGAATAGCACGAACTGGCTGTGATGGTGGCTTATGCCCAGGTTCAATGTTGATGCGATGATATCCACCTTCAAACCGTTCTGGCCTATGGCCAGCTGGAAGATCCTCCTGGAAAATATCTGAAAAGTCTTCTCTGATTAGATCACGTGCTGCTGTGACCTTTGGGTCTTCCATGGTAGTGTCCGAGTCTGCTGCTGCCATGACCAATTCACCATCGACCTCTGAGAGAAAAAAGAGATAAGCTACGGCTTCTTCAGCCGACCCACTGGATCGTATACGTCGTAGGTGCTTCCTCATAGTGGTGGCACTGACCAATTCCATTTCAGGAAGGTCATCTGAACCTGAAGTCTGTTCAACTCTGGACAGAACTGTACGAACACTGGAACCTGATGAATGTTTCCTGGTGATCGTCATATTCTTGGACTGGAAGTCAATGTGTGGGTTCCTTCTTTCTAACCAATCCTGTCCCAGGATGACTGTGAAGGGTTTCATGTCAATGATATAGAAATCTTCTGCATCCTTATACTTACCCAGCGTGAATGTAGCATTGGGAAGATAGGATGTACAGGATAATTGGCTTCCTCCAGCCAATCCCACTGAGAATGATGATGAGTCTGTCGGTGATATACCAAGATGAGAAGCGAACTGTCTGTCGATAAATGACGATGTAGCTCCTGGATCTACTAAAATGTGAGTACTCTGTCCATATACTTTCCCTTTGTACAACAACAGCTTTTTCAGTGATTTCAGCTGTGCTGTCTGTGACTGCATCTGTGCGATGTGTTCTGAGGGAGTATCCATCTGTTGGAACTGTAGTGTCAGACTGGAAAGGACTTCTTCTGAGATACTCTCAACCCGGCCACTTGCTTTTCAGGCATTTTCAGGCTGATTTATCCCCGGGGTGCCCTCGTCACTGGTACCTGCCCGGTACCCGGAGAGTTTCCGTGAGGAGCTGGAGCTGATGCTGGAGCTGGAGCTGGAGTTGCAACTGCTGCATTGATGCTCTGCTGATACTGGAGCTTTTTAAGCAGGGTGTTGACTGTTTTTACAAGTTTGTTAGACTCATTTTTAGCACCCTGATTATTCTGCTGTTGCAAGGCTCTATATCGATATTTCCGATAACCGATACTATCGATATATCGTATTTATCGCCAATTATCGGATTGCAATGTCTAACTATCGATTGTGCAGGTTTTGGTGTTCCATATTTAATTTATAACAAATTACATATGAATGTCCAAGTAATCGATTATTTATCGATTGTGCCGATTATCGATACCGTTTTTCGGATATCGGATTGTATCGATACCGAAAAACCAAACCGATATAGAGCCCTGTGCTGTTGCTGTCCTCTCTATGGATTCTGAGCTGGAGGATTGCCTTTTATGGGTTTCCCATCTGGTGTCTTGGTGGAAAAGCAATCCTTTGTGATGTGATTGGTACGACCACAACGTTGACAAGGCTGGGAAGGAGATGATGCTGATCCCTTTCCTTTTCCTTTTCCTTTGCCTTTTCCTTTATTCCTCTGGGAATTCTGGTTGGCATTCTGATTCTGGTTGCCTTGATTGTGGTTGGCTCTGTCATATGGCTTATTGCCACGGCCCTTGTCCTTATCTTTCCTGATTGGGCCTCCTGACTGTTCCTTCTGTCCCCTATAGTGAAGGGTCTCTGCCTGCTTCGAATGAACTACATAATTCAAATCGAGCAGAACCTGTGTGGTCTGTGCCCATGACAAGTTAATCCTTTCATCCTCTGTCAGAAATCTGAGATGAAACTGTTTCCGAAGGTCTGATTCCATGTTACTGACGAATTTGTCCTTGATCAAGACATCATCCAAATCAACTGATGCTAGAGAAGCCAGTGATGTGAATGTGCGTAGGTAATCTGCAAAAGTCTGGTTACCCTGCTGCAGTGCCATTAGATGCTTTTGGCAACTGACCGCTTGTGGGAATTTCCGAACTGCCTGAGGAATGTATTTCTGACATCTTCATACGTGGCATCTGGTGTTTTAGTAGCCACGACCTGAAAATAGTGTCTGTCATTATTCTGAATGAACGTGAGGAAGACTGTAATGAGATCCTTGTCTGGTGCACCTGGATATGTAAACTGAAAATATATGTCTACTGTATCCATCCAAACCTCCGCATCCTGTCCGATTTTGTACTCCTTCGGTGGATTCATTTTCACCTTAGGGACAATTGCGGCTGGAATTAATGCTGCGGTGGCCTGACCATCATCTGGATCTGTAAATGCAGGCGGGGGATTATCCTCTGAGTAATCCTCATCTAGTTCCTTAGGCTCAGTCTCTGGATCTCTGTACCGACTCGTGTCTGTATGTCTTCATTCTGCTGATGGCATCGAAATATCCGATCTGATCATACCGGGTCTGAGTGTTAGCATAACCCTTTAACCATGAAGGTATTTTGAATCTGCTGTAATGATCATAAGAACCCAGAATGTCAAAGTACAAGTTAGTCGGATCCTGATCTATAGCTGGTATAGCTGCTGGTTCTTCTGCCATCTAAAATAAAACACCACACCAACCAAGGTTAGGGATCGGTTGGTCCGATATTCTGATAAATCGATTTATCGGAATATCACAATCGATCGATTACCGAGCGAAAAAATCAGAATCGATCGATTACGAGGGGGGGAAATCGGAATCGATCGATTACAAGGAGAAAAAATCAGAATCGATCGATGTTTAATCGGAAAAACTCATAATCGATCGATGACCAATCGAAAAATATCAGAATCAATCGATTATAATTTGAAATTCCATAATCGATACGGTTTTCGATTATCGGTTATGGAAACCGATATTACAAAGTGCCCAAGCTAGGATCGCATTGGCTTAAAAAGCTGTCAGGTAGGATTGGCTCCCCGGATCGATGAAGGACCGATATTACAAAGTGCCCAAGCTAGGATCGCATTGGCTTAAAAAAACTGTGGGGTAGAATTGGCTCCCCGGATCGATGAAGCACCCCATATCGTGGCCTTCATGAAGGCTCTTATTAACACCGTAAGGGCGAATTCGTTTTTAGCAGTATGGGATCAGTATGAGGGCGGAAACATCCATAACTACCACGGTAGTCAACTATTGGATATTTATGAAGTATTAGTGTCCATATTGGGGACTTGGGCGAGGTCCCTCAACCCTTCAATGCCCACCAAACTCGGTTTATCGAGTGGAGGACTTTGTGGAAAGTGCAGGGGTGTTCTGCTGCCAGGTGACAAAAGCGTACTCTATGGAGAGTGCTCTAAAGGCTTCAAATCAAGGATATGGTATTTTCCCCCATTGGTATACACCATGATACGTCATGCCCACTCATAACATCAAGTCAGTAGTGATGGCATGTTCATGGCGCATGCCCAAAAATGCCCCCGGACAGCTGTTCAACAGAATTTCCTTAAGTATGGTGATGATGGGTCACATATATTCATGTGTGCACATACGGTGCGAGTGATAATGAAGTGTCATATCATCCACCTAGTTCCGCAATATAAGATATGCGAAGAATCGTGGCAAATGGATGTCTAGAACTTGAGTTATTGCCGAAAACGTGAAAATAAGTTCCTAGAAAACAGGATCAGTATGAGCAGTATGGCAATTCGCCCTTAAGGTGTTAAAGCCTCGGCTCTATCGTTTCAGGTTACCATTCCAATTGAATTCAGGTCATAGAGGTCCCGTGCCGTGGACGCCTGCGAGTTGCAATTCTGTGACATTGCCGATTACTGTACAAGTGGCGTGTACGCGGCCGATTGGAAGCCCAAGCCCACACAAGATGCTGATGTTACACCTATCCCCAAGGAAGTTGCGGGTAAGAATGTGATCAACGAGGCTTCCTTTTTAGCTTCTGACTCTGACTCGGAAGAGGATGAGCCGGAGGAGGGACCTCAGAAGGAGGCTCCGCGTGATGAGCTCCGAGAGTATTTGGAATTGCCAGATGAGAAAGGAGACATAGATGTTCAGAGTTGGTGGAGGCTCCGAGGATTGCAATTTCCTAACTTAGCCAAGATGGCGAGGCAGTTTCTTGCAGTGCCTGCCTCTACTGCAGGTGTGGAGCGGGCTTTTTCAGCTGCTACGGGTATGCACTCAGACTTGCGCAAGAGGTTGGAGGAGGGAACTCTGCAACACTCGTTGATGGCTGCTATGAACTAGATATGTAGGTTGAGCACATAAGCATACTTTTAGATATCTGGAATAGACTCAGCGTGCTATGAACTGTGTACGCGTGTAGGGAGACTTAGCATGTTAGCAAATAAGATAGCAATTAAGAAACACACCTGCGGTGTAAATGCGCCTAACTTGTATGCTGCTTAATAGGGGTTGTAAATAGGACATTGATATCAATCAATCTAGACTTGTACCATCACACACCTGCTTGTTGAAGAATGTCTATGCTGCTTTTGGGGGTTTATCGATTTGGATATCGATTACATCGATATATCGATATATCGGAATTTGTTATCAAAATCGGAATCGATCGATTACCAATTGAAAAAATCGAAATCGATCGATTACCGAGCGGAAAAATCAGAATCGATCGATTACTAGGCGAAAAAATCAGAATCGATCGATCGCTAGGCGAAAAAAATCAGAATCGATCGATTACTAGGCGAAAAAAATCAGAATCGATCGATTATGAACATGAAATAATCGAAATCGATCGATTAGCCCCGTTCCAACCGATCCCTAACCTTGACACCAACAAAACCTTCAAAATGGATGTGTGTGATATATATATATATTGTACATGTATTATTTTTGTACATTGATATAATGAGGTGAAGTATATATATGGTTCCACCTTCTTCCCCCCTCAAGGAAGGGTGAACTCCATAGGCAGTTGTCAAGTGCCTATTACCTCATTAAGCAGCATGCAATTCCCATAGGAAGCAGCTGTACAGTTATTGGGTTGTTGCCCCATGTATTGGTCATGATTGTGCTGATTTCAGCATGACCAAAATGCCAAATACAGAGTGTTTTGCTATTATATAGTGGCATTTTAGGGTGTGTAGGGTTACTGTGACCCTCATCACCTACATTGACCTTAGGGTGTTACCTGATATCAGTAACACCTAATTATATCAAATTTAAGCAATGTGAACATTTCCTGAAGGAATGAAGCAAAACTGCATTCAGCATGTCACTGTTTACCACGTGATACTTGAGAGGTATGTTACACCCCCTAGTTTTTGCACGTGATTATTAGGGTGTTACAG
This sequence comes from Cymbomonas tetramitiformis, assembly GCA_001247695.2. NCBI lineage: Eukaryota > Viridiplantae > Chlorophyta > Pyramimonadophyceae > Pyramimonadales > Pyramimonadaceae > Cymbomonas > Cymbomonas tetramitiformis. The sequence continues at coordinate 108,681 of LGRX02016889.1, read as the reverse complement.
GGTGTTACAAGTGCTGAAGTATTTTCCCCATATACCTTAATGGGTAAAAAATTGGATCAGCAAAAAAAAATCAGACCCGAATTTTCATTTTGAAATCATACGTGTGAGATTTTTATCCATTTTCACCACTTTTTGATTTATAAGTCAGTGAGTGTGTGGGCACTAGGTGTATACTACAATGTATACAGCTATTACACCTCTGTAATATATCTCATCCGAATACATGAAATGGAATTTGACATTTTTCATGTTGATTTGTGAAGATATACGTATGGTCAATTTTTGGTACATTGGGTTTTGCTGATTGAAACCCATGATAAGTAGACCAAACCCCATTGATATATATATAGGTGTATCAACTTTAAGTGCAGTCACTTAAGTGATAACTTGTCAATAACCTATCATCTACTTGGGCATATGGCGGTGCACTGAAAGAGTATCAAAGTGACATCTTCAGATTCCAAGTAAATTAGAACAAAGCTTGATAAATGAATAAGAACAGTGTCTATAATAACCATAACTATCGCCATCACTGACATCCAACACGCACATGTGTTTGTTGGATGGTATCTACATTATCATAGACATGGTTGATATTATAGTTGATCGTTTCACTTACTGAATCAGTGAATGTCAACATAGTGTCAGTGATTGTGCATTATGCAGGTACTTGCTGATTTAGTACACTAAAGCAAATTGATTGATCATATAAGATGATCTGTATACCACTGAACAACATGTAGCTAGTATGATATATATCAATTTGGTTAGTAGGTTGTAATCCTGCATATCTCGTCATGATGAATGACGAGTTGATTGATATATTCCACACATGGCTCCGGTGAGTATTCCTTTCATTGATCAACAGTAGAACAGTATTCCATCCCAAATCCTACGTCGGGAAATACTGAGCTAATTACTGTCTTAATGATCATGATCGGCACCTTATACCAAGTGGGTTCATTTATAGCCTATACTTGCACAACATGTATGCTATGTGATATATTGATGCAACATCTGGTATGTGTGTAAGATGTGCATATCTACAGTGTAACATAGTTGTATTGCTTGTTCAACCCCCGGTTCCATAGGGTACAAACCTATGGTCGGTTAGGCGCAGACAGACAGTCACCAAGTCGATCGACAGAACTATGTGGTGATTTTAAGATAAGTCCTTACTTTTTAGATTTGCAATACTTCCATGATACACTGTTAATATATGCCTATGTATGCCAATTGTTATCGTGATCAAGTTGGATGTATATATGTGTGCATATATGTCAAACATTTAATGACCAAACTGATAATTATAACAGTGTGAATGGTGCATATGTCGCAGTATAACATGGTGGAATTGTGCTGCATAGTGTATATTGCATCCTGTATGTATGGTGTATGTTGCATGGTACAATATACATATGACTGCACAGCATCAATGCTCATCTGATGTTATACAGTAATCACTCACCTTTAAGAAAACCCGACGTTAAGAAACTAGCCAGCGTTTGGGGGGTGGGGGGGTACCCAACTCGATGAGTACGGCTGGCTGGCTTTTTCGGCTAAGAAAATGACCGAAATAAGAGATAACCGTGCTGGCTGACTACCGAGAATGCACTTTCTTAAATTTAAGAAAATTGGCTGGAAATTTAAGAAAATTTAATAGAATTTAGGTAAAATTTAGCTGAAATTCAGCCTATATATGAGCTGAAATTCAGCCTATATATCACCTGAAATTCAGCCTATATATCACCTAAAATTCAGATATAGGCTGAAATTCAGCCTATATGTGAGGCGATGTACAAGCTGAAATTCAGCCTATATATGAGGTACTGGCTTGTACCTGGCTTGTACACTTTCCTCCACTGAAATGTTTTTGTCGGAAATATCACGAAGCTCTAGAACCTCCACGATCTCAGGGGACACTTCCCTCGGCTGCGTGGGCTGAGACGGAGGCTCACGGGGGGCTTCATTCTTGCTTGATGCCTTAGATTTAACCGCGTTCAATACTATTTCTTTAAGTTGCAAGTAGTCTTCTTCAGAAATAATCTCGTCGACAAAATCCTGTTTCAGGTCACGCAGCTGCGCACGGCTCTCTGGGTCCATGTCGGGCGGTGTGGAAATTTTAAGAAAGTCGCTGGGCTGAGGTGAGTGTCCACGTCTTGAGTGAAGAAATAAGCTGGCTGGTTGAAAATGAGCGATCTACTATTCTTCGAGTTCTCTTATGACGCTGACGCTGGCGGGGGGGGAGGGGGGGGTACCCAACTCGATGAGTACGGCTGGCTGGCCCAAAATCCCTGTTTTCTTAACGGTGAGTGATTACTGTATTGTGCGTCCATTGTATGTATATCTGCTAGTATTTGAACGAACATCTGCATGCTATGTGCGCGCGTCACAGATATTGAATGGCGCGCTGCATGTTGATGCATTACGGATCATGCGCCCTCATCGCGCGTCCCCTGCGCATGATGAAACCATAGCAGGTGCGCATCTCCTGACGAGCTAAATCACCGTATGTGCGCGTCGATGAGCGATTTTTGCAAATCATTTGCAATAACGAAATTATCATGTGCGTGCGTTGCACTGAACGATTAGTGCTGATAGCGAACATCGTTGTCGCAGGTGTATGTGGCTGCGGATAGCGAACATCGTTGTCGCCGGTATGTGTCGCATGGTACGAATGCCATCGCGCGTCCGAATCATACATACTGATGATGATTTTTCATTCGCGCGTCCGTATTTCGCATATTGTACCAACCCTGCGAAATGATGACAACATGTATGTGCGTTCCGTACACAGTGAGCACACCTTGTCGCTGTTATTTTCTGACGATGTTTCTGCGAGCGATGTCAGATGCGAATGCGTTCGCGATGATGATTCCTCGCGCACTCCGTTTGCTGTTGATTTTGCAGCGGATGTTATTATTCGATATATGATCGTATATGTGCGATCGCTGTCGCCTGTATGTATGCGCGAACCTGTCACACACACAATATACAATATACAATATATCTACTGCTGCACACACTTATGTGTCCTCGTTCGTCGCGTGGACGGAGAATGACCACTGTCAAGGTTGATATTCAACCTTTCAGACTATGCGGCTGCTATTGAACTGTAGCAACTCGCAACAAGTATTTGGTGGGTATGAGTGCAGTCTCTGGTGTCCAGAATCATCTGCTTGAGCGCAATGCTCCTCATATACCTCAATGTCCTCACACCTCATAGGCGTTACCACCATCGGGTTGTGAACCCGAGAACATTGGGTGAACTAACAGTATCGGCTGATCGAATTAGCCTGTTGATACCCGCATGGTGTTCAATTCATGCTTGAAGCGAAGACGCGTCCTCTCAGAACAGTTTGTTCTTCAAGAACTTGTCTTGCTTCATCATCGAGATGCCGTACTCGGCCTCTCGATGACAGATGTCACTCATGGCGAGTGGATGACAGATATTATGACTGTACATGTCATAGTCGACCGTACTGACGATACTCGACGACTGTATGTCATTATAACATATGACATGACATGACATGACATTGTATGGCATGTATGACACGTGTGACACGTATGACCCATATGTCATCGGTCATATCCCTGACAATTATGACACGTATGACACGTATGACGCATATGTCATCGGTCATATCCCTGACACCGGGTGCGCTATGATATTGAAAGCAAGGTTAGGTATCAATATTTTCAATATTTTCGGTGTATTGATATATCGAAATATTGTTATTGATTGATGACGAATAATTCGTCGATATCAAGATATTGAATATTGATTGATCAAAGGGGGCGAATAATGAGATTGATTCATCAGTGGAGGCGAATATTGAAATTGATCGATACTGAAAGTCAAGTATTAATATTTGATCAATATTAAAACACGCATTCAAATATTGATATGTGAATGACCGTTATTAATTATCAATATTTATCATAGGTGGAGATTAAGGAGTCCGTTGTGCAAGAGGCTCGTAAGAAAATGCGCAGTGCGCTGTCGAGCCGATATTTCGAGGACGTCGTGGATTGCAAGCCCGAGGACTTAGGCGCGGTTGTGATTGTCACATATTTCTTAGCTGAAGGTGGAGATGACGTGACAACGTGCATGCGTTGGTAGACGTATGGGGGAAAGCGCAGGGTGAGCTAAGTCGGCATCTGTCGTCGTATCATGATGCTAAACCTGATATTGACTTGTGCAAATGGTGAGAAGAACACTTGCGGAAAGAGCTTCCCGCGACATGGACCGAATAGCAAGGCGGTTTCTTGCTCTTCCCGCGTCTACAGCGAGCTAGGTTGGCGAAAACTTCCTCCCCCTTCCGATTAATCGCGCGATTAATCGCATTTGGCCCCTTCCCGATTAATCTTTGCCGAATACAGTAATCAGCTTATTATTATAATAGGATACGCATCGTCGTTATATTAGTAACGGAAACATGCTTTAAACAACGGTTATTCCAAGTCTTCAAGTGGCTCCCACCGTTCCACCCGCTAGCATGCACGCTATGCGCGATGCATGTCAAGTGGTACAGTAGTATCCTGTCATGTCATCAAATGGATACAACAAATGCCTTAACAACCAACTCCGCACGTAATCCAACTGAACCCGTACTCGTTGCCGGGGGTGTTTGCCACGCGGCCCGGAAACGGACTGGGACGGCATGCCAAGTCTTACGCAAGGTCGACTTTACATAAAATTTTCGATTTTCTAGATCGTGAGATATATATAATTCAAGTGTGCGCTTACGTATGGTCAAGTATGGGAGATAACTGAGCAGTATCGACCATAACTTTATTTTCAAAGCATGGGTCATGTTTATACCCGGAGCGGGAGGGAAGAGGGAAGGAGGGGAGGGGGTAAGGAAGGGGTGGGGGGGTCGATCGCGATGAGGCGACGAGAAGGGGAGATGTAATTTGGCCGGGTTCCGATCATAAGGAGGCAGGTTCAATGTATCGCCGATTAAACGCCGATCGCGCATATGCGCTCGCCGCATCCGACGCACCTAAAATACACACGAATGCGACATGATGCCGAGAAATACATGATGGGATGCCGCACCGAAAGTCAAGATGGCCTCGTGGAGATCTCCTTTTTCAAGATCGACAGTGCCTAGTATAATGCCGAATGATGCACATGTGATGCAGGCTCTCCCGTGCACGCCAAGTATATCGTTTCGGATGACGACGCAAATTTGATAACGAAGTGGACTACTCGTTTGACACAGCAGCCATGAATGGTTCTAGGGCGCTGATATCAAATGCATGCACTGCTGCTTTCACGTCAAGGCATCGGGCAATATCAAGTAGGATGCCGAAAAGCATAGTGTCGGCGCACGTGGGACATACTCGACGCAGCATGATGCATACGACTGCAGGTCGCGCAACGTCCCGTAACGTATGCGTTCAGTATCTAATCACTTGCATGCGTGCATGCATATATGTAGGAATTTCATATCCTGCATCGACAATAACAGTATGCGTTGTACACTATACACTATCATTTTCATCGCAGATTTCAGTCCGTTAGAAATCGCGGCGTGGACGATGCACTCGCACATCCTGAATCAATCATACGCGCCATCGATGCATGCTGGAATATATCATGACGACTAAGTCAATGAGGCGAGCGAGCAGTTCAGTGGATTTCGCACTCCAGCGTGAATGTATGCGATATTATGCGAGCTGACAGTAGAGAATGTGTTTTCTTCATATGTAATAAGTCCGCACTATTCACACTGACATGGGCATTATTGAGCCATTAACGTAGCGTAATAAGCGTGACCCGCCCATATCTATTGCGAGTTACGCTGGCAACACAAGTGCGTGATCACATATCAGAAGCCTGTGATGCGAGTAATGCTATGACATCATGTTTGCTATGGCATCATGTTTCTCCTGCAGGGGACTTTCGTGCGCGCATACCCCCCGCGGCGGGTCGTGTGGCACACTGCGCCCATCGCGGCGGCACAGCAGAACAACTCGGTATGTTTGAGGCAACTTCATCGCTGCAGCTTGCGACGGCAACTGCTGCGCTTGGCTCCAGAATAACACGTTGCATGTCGACGAAGGATCATGCCGGCGAAAGTTCTACAGCGTCAGATTATGACGACGCGGACGCCGTCAAATTGGCACCTATTGGAAAGCCTTTCGCCAAGAGAATGACGGAGTCAAGCAAGCCTGAATATTCGATCGTGGCCTTCGGCTGCCAACATGGTGCGCACACTTAGAATGATTAGGGCGCAATGTCGAACGCATCGCTCGACAGTGTTAACACCACAGTGTTATTTTTTATTTAACGAAAACAATTCAGCGAGTAATTGTGGCTGCCATCAATAGCAAACGAGCGTAAAAACTTCGTGTACAAGCGCGTCAATTAGGCAAACATAATATATATAGCCCGTTGTGTACGCCAGTAACGATGTGTCCTCGCCGCACGTATCCATATCGACTGTCACTACTATAAAATTAATGTGCAGAATTTCCCGCCGATGTGAACAGTACATAATTATGTACTCGAAGATCACCAAGCTTTTGGCATGGATCGCGAGCACAACAAGATTTGTGGGGATGTTTGGGTCCAAAACAGGTTTCTTTGGGAATAACCTTGAGAAATAATTCCAAGCGCAAGTGTGAACGGCACGGCCACGAGTGTGTGCACACTTAGCAATTAATTCGTGGGTGGGGTGTTCAGGAATGAGGGAAAATGTAAAAGTGCTGAAACTTGAGTATAGTCGGTTTTGCAAACGCCTGTATTGGTCGGCTGATAAGATGTCTGCTTACGGTTGATTATCAATAACTACTTTAAAATACAAGTCGCACTACCTGCCTAGACGTCGCACAGTTATGTATACAATTCTGCATACAGCACACACACACACACACATCAGATTGCGTCATGCGGAACGGCATGCTTGCACAAGTCTTAAACATTTTTATCAGTTTTTTCTTTGCCACTACATACATGTGTACGTTACGTGCTGCCCGACACAGAGGCATCCGATCATGAAACATTGTCTGCTGATTTACACGCTGCTTCTGCCAGTGTGACCGGGGCATGATACACGGCTGCACTGCTAGCAATTGTTTGCGGTCCTCACACCTACAAATGTAAGTCATGTAAACAAGTATGCTAATTTCAAAATGACCATCGGAATGATCAGATCCATACTACGTATACTGATATGCATAAAGACACAGTACTGTATATCATCAGTATCACATAAAAGCTAAACACACAATGTGTTAGTTTATTTTTCTGGTATTTGACGCACCCAACTATCCCGTGGGCATCTTTCTCTGATGCCACAGCACATTATCAAACCGTTTGGTTTAGGATGTAACATACTCTGTAGTATGCGATCGGCCATTGAGGGTTCAGGCATGCGCTGAATATCAGTAAATATTTGCACAAAAATGCTCTCATGTGCTGAAGCATGACGCTGACTGCATGAAGCATGCCGCTGACTGCATGCAGCATGACGCTGACTGCATGAAGCATGGCGCTGACTGCATGAAGCATGACGCTGACTGCATGAAGCATGGCGCTGATCGCATGAAGCATGGCGCTGACCGCATGAAGCATGGCGCCATCGCATGAAGCATGGCGCTTACCGCATGAAGCATGACGCTGACTGCATGAAGCATGGCGCTTACTGCATGAAGGATGACGCTATCGCATGAAGCATGGCGCTGACTGCATGAAGCATGGCGCTGACTGCATGAAGCATGGCGCTGACTGCATGAAGCATGGCGCTTACTGCATGAAGCATGGCGCTTACTGCATGAAGCATGGCGATGACTGCATGAAGCATGGCGCTAACTGCATGAAGCATGACGCTGACTCCATGAAGCATGTATGCGGCATGAAGCATGGCGCCTTACTAGCGCCATCGCATGAAGCATGGCGATGACTGCATGAAGCATGGCGCTGACTGCATGAAGCATGGCGCTGACTGCATGAAGCATGGCGCTGACTGCATGAAGCATGGCGCTGACTGCATGAAGCATGACGCTGACTGCATGAAGCATGCCGCTGACTGCATGCAGCATGGCGCTGACTGCATGAAGCATGGCGCTGACTGCATGAAGCATGGCGCTGACTGCATGAAGCATGACGCTGACTGCATGAAGCATGGCGCTGACTGCATGAAGCATGACGCTGACTGCATGAAGCATGGCGCTGACTGCATGAAGCATGCCGCTGACTGCATGAAGCATGACGCCACTTAGCATGAATCGCATGAAGCGGCGATGACTGCATGAAGCATGGCGCTGACGCATGAAGCATGGCGCTGACTGCATGAAGCACATGACTGCATGAAGCATGGCGCTGACTGCATGAAGCATGGCGCTGACTGCATGAAGCATGACGCTGACTGCATGAAGCATGACGCTGACTGCATGAAGCATGACGCTGACTGCATGAAGCATGACGCTGACTGCATGAAGCATGACGCTGACTGCATGGACCATGACGCTGACTGCATGAACCATGGCACTATTGTAAGACCACGCAATTATTGTGATACTATGAATCATTTCAATGTTTGTGAGAGATCTCACGTGGTCTTACACAATGCTGAAAAACAGAAACATCAAGAAAACACCTTATACAATTATATAATTATACAATTATGGATAGTAGAGTAAGCCTAAGTCAACATATCGAGAAGGACCAGCCCCGTGGGGGCTGCATCCAGTGCTTCTGTGGGTAGGTTGAAAACGGACTGTATGGAAATGTGGCTTTAAGTTTGAATGCATTTTATAACTCTTAGAAATATGTGTGTGGCCATAAAATGTGTGCCTTCAGCTTTGATGGAGGGAATGCCCGCAACAAATATTATCCACAATATATAATTCAGCAAACTTTAGCGACACAGTATATGCATGGTGACTACAAAGATTCCCATGATCCGAACAAATGCATTTTTGACACATTTGCACCTATCAGCCATTGCGGTATGTGAAGAGCATCCGCACTGTCATGACAACTAAAGTGAAGTCGTGATATGCGCAGCATTTATGTTATATCGTGCCGCTTGCATGTTGCACTGTGATCATAAGGATAAGGCGCTATATATATATATATATTTGTATACTCTCTGCCACACCGTGTGTAAGAGATCACGTTGTGTAATACAGAGGCACCCACTAAAACAGCAGGCCCTGGAAGACTTCAGGACGGTATCACCACCGCGAAGGGAAGAAAACTATATAATATTCCGATCAGATGCAGGATTGATTATGTCTCTGACAATCTCAAGATAAGTGAAAAGTGGGCACACCTCAATCCTTATAGCATGCACTCGAGTCTTGTCGTAGAACAAGTAGTAGTCGATAAGCTTAATCTAATATTATATCATATATTAAAGCATGCACACTGACCAGCACTTGGGACACTGGTGGTACGCTTACGGAACGGTTTTGGAAATAATAGCGTTCACCACGCCCTTCTAAGTTAAAGTATCATTCAGTCGACAATCATTGTTGACGAATTTCGGATAAGATTCAGTCTTAAAGTAATTAGTTCTGATGTCATTAGTCATCAAGTCATCTAGTGACCAAGTATGACCCATCCATGGTAAATGGCATGTGACCAAGTCATCAGTCATCAAAACATATTAGAAATGCTTGAAGTCATATGAAATCAATGTCACATAGTGACCAAGTATGACTCATCCATGGTGACTGCCATATTGTAAAATAGAAGAATGATACAAGTCAAAATATAAAAATCCAAACCCACCCACCCAACAAAATATATTGGGGTGGGGTAGGCATAAGAAATACTTAGAATGTGATGTACAAAATCAATATATGATGAAAGCTTTTATCATCGAGTGCAACTATAAGTGCCCATATAAAACTAAAGTTCCGCCCTCACGGTTCAAACATGCTCTCAATCGTACTAAAGACGATGGTAAGAAGGATATGAAGATTAGTCAAGTCACGAATCAAGAGACCCATAATCATTTAAAAGACTTAACACTTGCCTTAACAATTCTATATTTTTTTAAAAAAATTTTGTATACTCTCTGCCACACCGTGTGTAAGAGATCACGTTGTGTGATACAAAGGCACCCACTAAAACAGCAGGCCCTGGAAGACTTCAGGACGGTATCAACCACCGCGAAGGGAAGAAAACTATAAGATATTCCGATCAGATGCAGGATTGATTATGTCTCTTACAATCTCAAGATAAGTGAAAAGTGGGCACAATTCTATATATATATTAGATGTTGGCATATATGATACCTTGAACGCGCACTGCTAATATTGGTGATGGGGATAATTCATTGTGTTGACAAAATGATGAAGCCGCCGCCCTCACCGACGTGACGGCAATCATAGTGGAGCATGAAGCCAGCATTGTGGAGAGCAAAGCTTTTTGCCTACATGGCCAAATTTGTGTGATGCTTCAGGTATGCAGGTTGCTTTGAAAACCCAGCTTAGCTAGGTACTCGTTTGTAGCATAGCTCGCCTGGATGACACACATTTTTTCTAAATATATAAATAAGTTTGCATATTATTATAGTATTCACTCTGGCTTACCACCACGCAGTATGCAATTTGTACCAAGCAACAGAGACATCCGATAGTTAAATCAGACCGTGATAATCACGCCGTGTGTCCTGGCGCGACGCGGCATACAAGGCTACACACGAAGTGAGTCGAATACAGTGTGAACCACACATTAGTACGAGCGAAGGTCGCTGCATATTCAGCTTATAGTAGCATGCAACATCACGTGACAATTCGTGCACGCGTTCTTAATTATCCGAGTCACACTTTAGTGGTTGTAGTTAAAAATACAACAAACCCTTACAAACATCCGCACTGTACTATTAATAGGAGGTGCAATACACGAAGGTACAGGGTGGTGGGGAAATCAAAATTGAATACGATATAATCATGAGCGCGTCAAATGTCATTGTGCCAGCGTCCATCACTTGCTGCTCCTGTTTCCCATTGCGAGGGCTTTGTCCTGGCTCCGTCGCAGTGACGACATCGAGTTCAAAATCGTCCTCGACGGTTTCGAGGCTCGAACTGTCTTGGCGGTATCCATGCCGTGCGGTATCGTCACTTATTTCATCTTTACGTGTTTGAGTTCGTGACATACTCGTCATCATCGGTTACGGTTTCTCGCGGCGTCGTGATGTTACTTATACCGTCGGTTTTGGTATCGTCATTGCATTTCCCTCGAACATTTCGAGTGAACTGCGGTTTTCGCCAGCTAAGGAAATATCACAGCACAACAAATAGTCATTTAACTTCTCAGCTTGAAGACTGGTCCGAACAGCGCAGAAGCACCAAATTCATAAGTGAGAGTGACGTGGGCTTTGAATTTGAGAGACCTTAGTCGCGTGTCACAAACACAGCAAAGACAGCAAGCGATAGATAAGAAGGGCACGAATCCTTGCTGGCTTGGGCCTGGAGCCAATGCCATGCCATCCTCGGTCCAACGGTCACATACACTGATGCCATCGGTTTCCACGGTATCAGTTTCATGGCCGATATCGAAACCCGATTTGAATCGATGGTTGCGGTATCGTCATGGAAATTCACGCATCGATTACGGTTTTCCCCGAGGGCGCTGCCCAATTTCAACTGACAGCGACGGTGTCACACGGTATCGCATTTTTCTAGAGCCGACGGTATCGAGTGCGTCGCCTGAAAATTAACTGTACGTCAGTATACGGTTTCGATCGATCTCGATGTCGCCACTGCTCCGTCGTCTATGCGCATACCCGCGCTCTTGCTCCTGCTCTTACAGCAGTATTTGCACACCACACCCAGAAGCGGGCGTCACTGTGAAGCTGTCATTTTTGCCCTCCTTTTTTGCACTCCATATTTTGAATTTCGCCTTATGAAGTATATGACAGTTTTTCTGCATGACATATAATTGCGACGCGGGCTGACGATTATGTTTCTGCACCGTGCGCACTTCTATGTAAGGATACGTTGCATACATACTGTACATCGGATACGCTAATCCAACGACGTGTGCCGCATTCCACAACTTTCGCGATGTGCGGCGGCGAGCCGGAGCGACTACTATATCCCACAAGTCTCGCAGGCCCCGCCGTCCCGCCGGGACAAGCGCCGTGCTTTGGCATGGTCTGGGTGATCCTGGATATCCCTCTGATATACAGCGCCATGTCCGTACATGTGTATGTGATGTGATGTTGCTTTTGGAGTGATATAATGAACACATACATGCATTCGAGCGAGCGAGGCGGTGCCCCTATTTAACACACTGTTCTGCTCTGTACCGGAATTCTATTGCGCAGGTTTGGGTGGGCGATGACAATCTGGCAAAATCAATGGTGCAGGTATGACATTTCTGCGCACATGCTTATGATCACCAGGAGCTCCCCGACTGATACAATTCCGGTCACTGTGTTGGCATACATGTCCACACATTGCACTACCGATTAGTTCAATGCATTATTGTACGCTTGGGCGGGGCGCCCCACATGCCACAAAAACGATATGCTGTGCGCGTTCATACAGCATAAGCGGGAGTGTGCAGCGAGACGTTAATTCACACCATCTGATGGCCAATGGGTGAAGTTGCATGCGATGCAAGGAAATCACTTCCCCAAAGACCCTTAGGCGGTGGCGCACCATCATGCCCACCAGATTGATTCAGGTGCAAGGTGGCACTGTGATGCAACTTGTATCCTGATGTGGCAGCGAGGGGGTGGCGGGCATCGCTCCGGAAGGGGAGTGACCTCAGTTCCGGACACCGTCTTGTTAGGTGGGGGGGTTCATTAACGCCCCCTAGGCGTTGATGAAGTGTATTGCTAGGGGTTTCGATAACACACACACACACTTTAGGGAACTCTTAGGGGGGGGGGTGGGAAAGCTAGGGCCCCGGATGGGGAAGTCCCTTATGCGATGTGTGAGGCATGTGCATGTAAGCCGCGGTCCGTGTTTACTATCGGATGCCTCTGTCGCTTTTGCATGCCAGAGCTTAGTTTATCATAAGCGAGAGTGTAGCATTTAAGCACGCGGACACTATACATCTGATACAGCACGTTGCGATGTGCTCTTGGCTGTCATCAGGCGCTGGAGCACAGCCGGTTACAGACGGATGATCTGAAGGTGGCTGTGATGAAGTTTGTGGCACCGAAGGAATCTGAGGAGGGCATTCCTCCGGAAATACCGCCGCCGGCAGCTTCACTGTCTCAGCGAATGACCAAGGAGGATCCCGCTGGCTATCAATACCGTCATCTGAAGCTCGTTGGTGAGCAACGGCCGGGCATACTCCACCAGGTCTTCGAGCTGATTGACAATAAAGGTATAACCCTGGTACATTGAGAACTACATAGCATACATTGCCTACCTACCGCACAAACAGTGCGCGTGGCGTCATATCGTTGTGGCCAATCTCACAAGTTCGCAAGCGGTTTTCCTCAAAGCACAATAACAATGTGCAAGATTGGCACAACCAAATGGTTTGAACGATTGAAAAAATTAATATTTTTGAGTGAGGACGCACGTTGCAAGGAATGACTGGTTTGATAATCACTGGTTCCATTCAAGTTATTTCCAGAACGGCATAATTTTGTGACAAATGCGATCAGTCAGTGCGTTTTGCCAGCAAATTTTCAAGTGAACAAATGTTGCTGAGATGGCTCCAAACTAGTAAATGAAAGTAATCCGACGTGGCGGTAATACCAACGTGCTTAAAATGATATCAAACCCGACGTGTTCATTAAAATGACTTCAGCTAAGGTTTTCCGCGTATATTTTGAGAAGCCTATGCATGCTATCCGTGAGCCGCACAGCGAGCCGAGGGAGCAAATCCCCGGAGTAGCTTTCCGCTGGGAAGTCTTCTCTGTGGACATCCGTTTGAATGGGTGAACACAATTAGCTAATCAGGGTTTACTAAACTGTGTAAAGAAAGTGATAGCGATAAGTCGCAAGGCTGCTCACAAAACATGTCGCCGTTCTCGTTGACTTAGTCAAATGCACAATTCGGTTCAAGAGCGTCGAAGAGGGGCCGCGGCAGGCTCCTTCCGAGGCATCCCTCAAGCCCCCTACCCCCGAGACTTCCCGGGTCATCCCTCATGGCATTCCCCAACATACCCATGCTGTCCCCCTCCTTCTGAAGATTGTGAATTTGCTGAAGCCGTATAATTTGCCACATAATTCTGATAAAGCCTTGAAAGCAAGCACTAGAAAAAGTTGGTCATTTCTGACACAACCCGTGCAATTTTATACATGTGAAACGATCTCACGTTGTTTGGGTCACTAGAAACAAATTGTCAGTCTTGAAGCGATGCGATCTGAATCATGAGATCTCCAGCCCGGGCAATCGTTCGGTGTTCCAGCTTTTTTCAGGTGCAAGCTTCACATCGGACATCAGAAGTATTTCTAGTTTTTTGAGTGCCGACAACAGCTGACTTGGCGCAATAATATTCACAACTTGAATACATTACGTGATACATTAGTCAGGAGAAATACTTAATCCATCTGAACTGTTTATTCTGCATTTGATTCTGCGTTCCGTAAAGTGGTTTAGCGCCACACCTCCGGTGCGTCGTATGACTGTGTTTGGTACGTAGCGTATGTTATATGCGACAGAAAAAAGTTCACTTTTTGTTTTCTGAGATTTGCCTCTCGCGGCTCTCGCTTGGCGGTCATGTTTTGCGTATGCGACTATCGATTGTTGCGATAGATGTCGCTTTCAACAGTTTCTATGCTCAATTGTCATATGTTAAATATGCAAGTCTAGCTCAAGGCAGAACGCTTTCTCCCCAGCAGTTTGCATGCCCCTATCCAGCAAAGTAAAAAAATATAACGTAATGTATTAATCTAAGTAATATTTTGCTACATAATATTATTGCATATTCCTACTGAGTTTTCTTTTTGTATACTCTCTGCCACACCGTGTGTAAGAGATCACGTTGTGTAATACAGAGGCACCCGCTAAAACAGCAGGCCCTGGAAGACTTCAGGACGGTATCAACCACCGCAAAGGGAAGAAAACTATATAATATTCCGATCAGATGCAGGATTGATTATGTCTCTGATAATCTCAAGATAAGTGGAAAGTGGGCACACCTCAATCCTTATGTCATGCACTCGAATCTTGTCGTAGAACAAGTAGTAGTTGATAAGCTTAATCCAATATTATATCATATATTAAAGCATGCACACTGACCAGCACTTGGGACACTGGTGGTATGCTTACGGAACGGTTTTGGAAATAATAGCGTTCACCACGCCCTTCTAAGTTAAAGTATCATTCAGTCGACAATCATTGCTGACAAATTTCGGATAATATCCAGTCATCAAAACATATTAGAAATGTTTGATTGAAGTCATATGAAATCAATGTCACATAGTTACCAAGTATGACCCATCCATGGTGACTGCCACATTGTAAAATAGAACAATGATACATGTCAAAATATAAAAAACTCAGTAGTTCCTACTGAGTATTTGTATACCCGTTTCGCGGAGAATGATAACCTCTGCCGCAACTGCTGGAGGTTTCAAATTCCTGGAATTCCGCCCGCTATACCCAAATGAACGCGTTAGCCCACAGTGAGATCTGCAGTTGACCGTTTAATCTGTCCAATTTATTTCAGAAAGATACCACATATGAAATATTATTTTTGCTCACGCTTCCCTCACCTGCTGCGCATGCTCGCTTGCAAGCGAGTGCGCGCTTGAGGGAAGAAACCCTAGCGGAAACGTGGACGCGGTTGACACCCGCGTTTCCGCTAGAGGTGACAGTGTACTGTCCGATGCTCAGAAATTGATTTCTTATGCGTATATGCTATGCGTGATATGCATATGCTGTGGAGCATGCGTCTATGCTGGGTGTGAGTCGTGATGGCTGGCTCGACTAACGCCCATTGCCCCCCCTCACAATAACCGTCTGGCATCCTGATTTGTGGACGGATCATGCACGCGCAAAAAACATGTGGTTCCTACGACACCTAAGAATTACTATGCAAAGTTCTATTGTGTTTGGCATACATACGGCAGTATACCAAACACAACAGCGGCTGAACAGTGACGTATGGTCCGGCTGTTAACCAGGGAGGTGGAAGCGATAGAGAGCAAACCGATTTTCTTTCTTCGCATCAATATTTATTTCGGTCGAATAGCTTGAACATGAGGTCGCACAGGTCAGAAACGTCATCATACCATACATATCTGAAAACAAAATATAGACTTATGGCTCAGTCAGCGTTCACTGTTTATTCTTTGTAATAAAATATAAAAGAATGATGAGATGATCGAACAATCAGATTTCAGATGGCCTACAGGCCTAGTGGAGATCTCAAAATTGATATCGACCGAGCCTAGTAGAATGTGACTGTTACCAGCAGATTGTTTAGAGAGAGTATAAACATTGAAGTAGCTATACATAATCGTAAGAATCTATGTGGCATGGAACCTGAACAAAAATCGTTGCATTCGTGTTATAGGAACTTGAATTTCATCGCTGCACTCTATGCAAATAGCGTCCATTGATAAAAATGAATTTAAGGGTCGTGAGCGCATTTGCTGATCAGGGGGGCTTAACCGAAGTTTTTAAGGCACGGTCAGAATTATGTGATACTTAAGGAAGGTGAAGCAATACATAGTAGTTATACAAGGAGGTTATGCCTACATGCACATTAAGTAAAAATGCACATCATCAAAAGGGGGCAGTCAACCCCTTCCTTTTTGGGAGCTTGGGTTGGGGGTGTCTGGGGGGTTCCAACATTGTTATCACGGCCGGTTTTTGCACATATTCAAGGTTATTGTCATTCGTTGGTGAATTTACGCCTGCTTGTACGTCAACGTGACCCCTGCAAATATACAGTAACACACATGTCTTGGACTATCAATATCACGAAAGTGACTCACATGATGTCTGTGAGCGGCTTGTATGCGACAGGTTGCCGCATTAACGATTTGCAGAGCACTACGTATTTGAATGAACAAAACCGCGTGACTTTTGACATGGACTGCATTTTAGCTATGCCAAAGGTATATGCTCATAGATCATACACATGCACCACCCTCCAAAACATGCTATGCACCATGCATCTGCAATTTGTATAGATATTGTATTTTTGTGTATGAGGTATCCTGGGCGATGCATGTTGGCTACTACCCAAATTCATAGTCCTACCACAAGGACCACCGTACAATGCGTATTATGAACCCATGGTATACTCAAAGTGGTCAACCTATTGTTTGTTTTCATATGTTATTTATGTGTCAAATCAATTTTCCTAAATGATAGGGTAGGTGTCGTCGTGTCTAGCTGGACACTTTTAATCGTGTGCATGTAGGAGGGTGTTTTTGCTAAAATCGTCAAAAAGTCGGTGGTCCTACCACAAGGACCACCGTGTCCGAGGCATGTGTAACCTTCTAGATCAAATCTGATGGGGCTAGGAAGTTATATCGTGCAAGTTTATGACCGAAATGAAAGTTTAATGCCATCATGTGGAATTGTGGATTATGGGGGCATGCGCACAACACCTCAACGCTCACACAGATGCACGAGTAAGGCTTTCCTAGGAAAACTGCATTTTCCACTCCTAAAAAGTCAGGGTTGCCCATCTAAATGGTGCATAACTATCATGATATGTTTCATAGGCTCAACATTGAGCTTTTGAAAAATCAATTTATATGTTAAGTAAAAGATAATATCATTTGGGCCCATTCCGGATAACACATATCACCTATCACCAGGTTATTCATATTAAGTAAGAGCACAAAAAACATTTTCTACCGCTTGGATCAAAAATATTTTCCCGGGTGTAGTGTAACGCTGAAGCCATTTTGAGATAATAATTCCACCTCGTATCAAGGCCCAATTATCATTACTATGGAGTTATAGTTGCAATAAGAATGCGGCCCAGGTGGCTCTTAGTCCAAATGCTATTGGTAAAAAATCATGAAGTACGGGGTGCCATTTTAACCCCTAAAGGGCGGATGGAATTTCTTGCAAAAAACCGTGTTTTGGGGATTGTAGGCATTGTCGCGTATCGTGGACATCGATGTGCATTCACGTTATCATGTATGCTGTGTATGACCACCATGTAACTTGAAGAGCGCCATAACATGCATCCGTGCACCATATATATTCAGATTTTTGGCATATCCAACCCAATTTTCATGATTTTGGGACATGTAAAATTTCTCCAATCTCCTATTACAACTTACATTTCGACTTTGTTGGGTGACTATCGTCATGAAAACTTGGGGATTGGTCACATGAACATATTCCCACCCGGTAGCGCACCTGTATACCGGCAAATATACCGACTATGAGCAAAAACGCCCCCCAAAACACCAAAAAAACACCCAAAAAACACTTAATTGTAAATGTTTTCCATACTTAAGGAATGCTTTCCCATACTTAAGCGCAATTGAAGGCGATTGCTTCCTATTTGTGGGGATATATAGCATGTGTCATGCAAACAACCATGCAGGGGACGCTAGTGGACATTGGGCACTCGACATGCCTTCACAACTCCACCCAATTGGGCGGGATCGTCGGGTCTTGCCTGATTTCGTATATTTTAAGACAAAATTCAAGCTCTAAAAGGCAAGTTTTCAAGAATTGTCGTAATTGAAATTGTTGCTATGTGAGATATATGTCCTATATGGACTACCCATCCCAGTGATTAGTCATTTGAGACATACACACAGGTAGGTGCACGCGCCTTGGAATGCATATTTCGGCAAGCCAGGGGCATGTAGAACCACTTGGATGCACATTCCCACAATCGAATCCGTCCGTATACGGTACAAACCGCCCTTCAGGGGTTAAGCACCTTTTTTAATATGTGAAAATAAGCAATCAAGATTTTCATCGGGTGCCTGACTTTGCTGCATTCAAACGTGATATATATGGCAATTTCTGACTGAACCACGCTTACCCAACCAATATATAGGTGCTAAATAGGCATGAGCTCATGGGATACGACCTCTAGAGGCCATCTGACGGCCCAAAAGAAATCGTGAAACGGTGGTCCTTGTCATAGGACTACTCGCGTTTCTGGTCCTACCACAAGGACTTCCGGGCAGTGGCCAATGTGTCGTACAACACTCTACATCTCATTCAGGCAACCCAATGTTAAAGCAACACCTATGATAATGATAATATTATATAATATAAGGTTTTGTATACACCCTGTCACGGTACTTACGGGCACGCAAGGCGAAACAGGGGCACCCAAAATTGGGCCCTGAAAAGCAGGACGGTATCAACCACCGCGGGGGGATAAAATATATAGAATTTCAACTAAACACAAACATGGAGGGATGATATTATATAATATAATATTATTATATTATATTATATGATATGTGGCGTGGCAGGGTGTATATATAAACAAATAGACTTTGAAAAAACATCATTAATTCGGTATCCCCACTGCCGGGTGATTGCAATGCTGATGGATAACAAACTAAGGAGACAGCTTGATAAGGATGAACAGCAACACCATGTGGATGCACACTACAACAAATAATGTAGTACTGCTGTGGTAGTGTCAATTCCACTGTATGCATGTGTATAATATATAACATATAACATATCATATATACATCATATATCATATATGCAACAGGATATTAATATGTAAGATAATTATAAGATGTACACAAATACAATCGAAGGCATACATTGTCTTTTATGTACACCTGTGCATACCATGGTCGATGTCGGCTACAACTCTGCATCTGATCCCGGGTTTGGGGGTATGCAGTACAGCCCAGCTACTGTGGCTCTCTAGTGCCAAAGAAAGTAGTGCAAGAATGATGCACACACACACACACACACATGTTGTGCAGCCGATCTTCTATGACTATGTGATCCCAAAGGAATCGGTCTAAGGATATATACGCCGTACACGCACATACACATAGACGCACGCACATACACATAGACACACACACACAGATATCCTTGCACATAGACACACCCATACACACACACACACATACAGCATCCTGCCCCTCTTGAACAAGCTTGGGCATGTGCAGGCCCAGGGGCTCCTGCTTCGATTCTGTGCCCAACCAAGGCTGGGGTTCTGGCTGCAATGTGTGCCGCCGGAGATGATGCGGGAGGCGGCTGACGAGCATAACAGGAGGATGCAGGGGGCGTTGCGGGACTTGCTGCCTGGCGGTGGATTGGCGTGGCATTCCTGTGAGTTTGCCACCCTCCCGCATGGGATGGGCCTGATAAAGGCGGCGAGGGTGAGCAGTGCGGCCTGGCTTTGTGGGTTTGTGCAAGTTTGGGAGGATATGCGGGAGCTCTTTTCAACATCGACGGCGGGGACCGAGGATCTCGGGGCTGAGAGCGACTTGCCATATGTTAATTCTTTGCAAGCGGCCGTGCAGAAGGTGTCGGAGGCAATGGAGGTGATTGGGGAGGCGAGGGGAGCAAATGAGCATTTGCCACCACAAGTGCCAAAGGCGGACAACGTCAAGAGGTTGAGTGATTACAGCAGGTCTCAAAAACGTGCCCAACAGGTCTATGCTGCTGTCCTCCACTCTGCGGATTGGCTTTGGCTGGCTGGGCACGTGGGGGCGTCTCGGCTCCCCTGGCTTTTCTCGGTGACCTTCAACAGCATTGGGCCTGCTTTTTTGAGGGGTGTTCCATGCTGCCCAGCCCTGGAGCTCAGTTCGGCGGAATACCGGGTGGCCCTGCGACACATGCTTCATGCGGAGCAGCCCCTCCTTGGCCAAGTGGAGGAGTGCCCCGATTGTGGAGGAGAGCGGGATTCCACCGGGACACACTTACTGGCATGCCGGGGGGGAGTGGGGGCTGGGGGAGGAAATTGGTACTCTTTCATCCACCACAAACTGCAGAGGGTGCTGTTCGAGGTGGCCAAGTCTGCCTATCCCTTGGCGTCTGCATTGCACGATGACTTCGCGGGCTACCTGACCTACTCACGGAATCATTGCCCGGATGTGACAGTGCTGGATGCGGAGGGACCGGGCCAGCATGTGCTGTTTGATGTGGCCACGGCGCGGCCGATGTCAGACGCGCACCTGGGAGCGGCCATGATGGCCCCCGGGGCGGCGGCGAAGAAGGTAGAGGAGAGCAAGGTGGCGACGTACGGGGATGTCCGCCCACATCACTTCATCCCCTTTGGGGTGGAGGTGTACGGTGGGCTGGGGCCTGCGGCGTATGGATTCCTTCGGAAGACGCAGCGGCGCTTCAGGGAGCGGCGGTACATGGAGGCGAACGCGGAAGGGGGAGAGCAGGTGGATGGCAATGGGGACGAGGACGAGGACGAGGACGAGGACGAGGAAGCGGCACGCGGCGGGGCGGTGGGCTGGAAGGAGAAATGGGTCCGGCTGCTTTCTTTCGCGCTTGCACGGGGGGTTGCAGGGCTGATCATCAGGCGGGCTGTAGGGCGATGTCCGGCCGGAAGTGGGTGGCGTTGGGCTGGCGGAGGGCGTGTGAGAGGAGGCATGTGCCCGGACCTGGATTGGGGGGAGGCAGACCGACGGGAAGGGGCGGAGAGGTTGGCACTGATGGACAGAGCGTGGGAGGACGCGTTCGAGGAGACAGACTATGCCACGCAGGATGGGTCTGGCGATGGGACGCAGGAATCTGAGGGAACGCAGCGTGAGCGGTCTGGGTACGCTCCCGGTGAGGCAGGCGAGGCAGGCGCGATGGCATCGAGGCTTTTGGAGAGCATGGAGGACGTGCGGCGGGAGGTGGAGCATCTGGGCACTGTGGGGGGTCAAGGAGGGGGCACCGCCGAGGCGCGATCTGGAGGGGCGCGGGCAGGCATAGGCTGGCTCAGCCAGGCGGCGTCAAGTGTCGAGGATATCTTGAATGAGTGGGATGACCTTTTGTCGCCGGGACCGGAGAGTGGGGTCTGGACTCAGGAGCAGAGTGGGGCCCCGCCGGAGCAAGTAATGGCCTTGGTGGAGGGAGGGGTGGCCACCTTGATGGGGGCGAGCAGGCGGGTGGCCGGCCTTCTTGGGGGGGTTGATGGCATGGGGGGAAGTGATGAGGATGCCGGGGGAGATGTGGGGAGGTCCGCGGGTGGAGTTGACACACGCCGGGCCCCTCAGATCCCGGGAGCCCATCCCGGCAGCGATGACCACTCACAACAGGTTGCACGGCGGCATACGGCATCTCGTCAGCTTCTGTGCCCACCGGGCGAGGTTGCTGACCGTGCCGGAACTAACAGTGAGCAGCTGTCGGTCGGGAAGGCGACGACCGGGTGGTGAACTATCGGCTACCGGGAGGGCTTGGGACACACAGGCAACTGTAGGGATGGGACCCCAAGTAGGAACAGTGCGGCGTGACAGTTACAGTGCAAGTGTGGAGCGCATTCCTCAAGTTCGCGGCCACCTCGCAAGGCAATCAGCGCAAGGGCTTCAGTCACGGGGAGTTGGTGCTGGGGGTAGAGGGCTACATGCGCAAGTCGATGGCGGATGCGCAAGTTTGGATGAGGGCAACCCAGTTTATCATTCTCAGCCCCTTGGGACAGCGCTTGGGCATTCTGGCCGTGGCGTGGGTGGGCAAGCTCTCGTGAGACACATACACAGACAATGGCCTTGGCTGAGGGAGGGGTGGCCACCTTGATGGGGGCGATCAGGCGGGTGGCCGGCCTTCTTGGGGGGTTTGGTGGCTTGGGGGGAGCTGATGAGGGTGACGGAAGAGATGTGTCGGGGAGGCTCGCGGGTGGAGTTGACACAATCATGCCGGGCCCCTGAGAGATGCCGGGCCCCTCACTGGCAGCGATGACCACTTTCAACAGGTTGCACGGCAGCATACGGCATCTCATCAGCTTCCGTGCCCACGGGGTGAGGTTGCTGACCGTGCCAGAACTAACAGTGCGCAGCTCTCGGGAATGCGGCGACCGGGTGGTGAACTATCGACCACCGGGAGGGCTTGGGACACACAAGAAACTGTGAGGATGGGACCCCAAGTAGGAACAGTGCGGCACGGCAGTTGTATAGGGCAAGTGTGGAGCACATTGCTCAAGTTCGCAGCTTCCTTGCAAGGCAATCAGTGCAATGGCATCAGTCATGTGTAGTTGGTGCTGGGGGTAGAGGGCTACAGACGCAAGTCGGTGGCGCGGGTGGGCAGGCTCGGATGAGGGCGGCCCAGTTTATCAGTATCAGCCCCTTGGGGCAGCCCTTGGACATTCTGGCCGTGGTGTGGGTGGGCAAGCTCTCTTGAGACCAGGCTGTGGGGTGAGTAGGGGGCAGCGGGGTGCTGTGGGATGTGGGCTTGGTGGTGGAGGGGTGGCTCGATTGGCGGAGGTGAGCCGGCTTTAGAGACACAGCAGCAGTGTGCCGGCAGGGCATTCACAGAGGGGCTCAGGTGGTCCAGTGAGGCTCGGGGAGCAGAGGGGCGGTCCTGCGCGTATGCTTGGTGAACTATTGGACACCGGGAGGGTTTGGGACACACAGGCAACACCACTTTCTGATTCCGCCCTCAAAAGTGCAATAGAAAGTTTCCTGTCATAATCGGTCATCGTGATTAAATTATTTTGGACCGTTAATTGATTTACAATCGATCCATCGAGAATTGTTTTAGCTGATTTCATGCCATCTGACGTGGACACGACTTCATTTCTGAAAAGGAGAAACTTGAATTTCGTCTTTCGTCTTTCGGACGTGAGATTGACGTCTGTGACTGTCAATTCCATGTTCTATTGTAATTTGTTAAATATGCAAATTTAACTCAAGGCGGAACGCTTTCTCTCTCGCAGTGTACCCCTGTCCAGCGAAGTAAAGATCTCTAAGATTATATCCTAATCTAAGTAATCTTTTGCTACAAAATATTATCACATATTCATACTGAGTGTGTTGGTACCCGTTTCGCAAAGGATGATAACCTATATCACATCCTTTGGAGGTTTCAAAATCATGAAATTCCGCCCGCTTCCGCCAAATGAACGCGTCAGCCCACAGCGAGATGTGTGGCTGACCGTTCAATCTGTGCAATTTATTTAGGAAAGATAACGCACATGAATTACTATTTTTGCTAACGCTTCCCTCATCCGATGCGCATACTCGCTTGCATGCGAGAGCACGAATGAGGGAAGAAACCCTAGTGGAAACATGAACGCGGTTGCCGTTCCCGTTTCTGCTAGAGGTGACAGGGCACTGTCAAACATTCAGTATGTGTTGCATATGCCTATCCGAGATGCGTGATATAGGCTGCCCACGCTTTGACCCTGGGGGCACATCACATTGAAATGCCCCCTAGACTCTGTTTTCAGGTTC
>LGRX02016889.1:10539-84237 GCA_001247695.2 Cymbomonas tetramitiformis | reverse complement strand
TACAGTAAGTCGCAGTAAGTCGCGGTCTATAAGAAACGGTACCTACAAGAAACCACCCGCTAGATTTCTCGCCAAAAACTAAGAAACCCATAAGAAACCACCCGCAAGCAATTTCAAACCAGAGATGTGAAAACCCCCCTTATTAAGAAATCGAGACGCTAGTTTCACCGAACCCTATACTCATATTACACATATCTGTTAAGAAATTGTCGAAATCAAGCAGCACGGAAAAGTATAGTGGTCTTTATCGTGGTTGGTATATCACACATTAGCATTATGACTAAGGCGATTTCGCGCGGGGAATATTTAAGAATATAGATAATGCGACTACGATAATAGCGAGAGTTGGGCATATTACTGTACATATATATAGTATCCAGCTTGGTCGTACAGTGCGTGTACTATTCAGTTTGGTCTTACAGCGCGTATACTATCCAGCCTAGACTTACAGTACCCATACATCCAGTTTGGTCGTATAGTGCAGTTGAGTGTCTCATCCTAACATCACTTAGCATAACCATCGCATTCAGCAATGTGAGTTGCATGCATCAACCTACTTTGCCTTCTGCAGTGCTACCAACCAAGCTCCATCTGTAGCGTTAGCCATTTCAGCCTCAGGCAGACCACCAACATACCTATATTCACCGGAGGCAGTGGCTCGCTTCACGGTCGTCCACCCCATAGTAGACATTGAAGCTGACCCCGGACGTCTAATAAGGCCCCTAATAAGAAACCACGTAGGCTAGGACGAGCCTGAGACAAGTTATAGATATAGGTGCATCACTGGCAATCTGGCATCCAATAAGAAATCGCTACGCTACGTCTGATCTACAATGCATCATTCATTGATACTTAAATAAGAAATCGCACACGCTAGATCAGATCGGGGAACTGGATGATGCACGATTAAGAAATATTTCACGCTACAAGAAGATTTTCGTATGTGCACCAATAAGAAATCGGCATCGCTAAGCCCAAAATTTCAGTCCGTCAGATTAAGCCGCTAGCGCTAGCGAAAACCCGCCGGCTTCTTATAGACCGCGACTTACTGTATGCGTCCCTGCTGGGCGTGAGTCGAGATGGCTGGCTCGACTCACGCCAATTATCGCCCCTCACAAGAACCGTCTGGTATCCTGACTGCTGCACGGATGTTGCTCGCGCAAAAAATATTTGTTCCTAACACTAATTAGAATGCGTATGCAAAGTTATGTTGTGTTCAGTATACCTCAGTGTACCGAAAACAACCGCCGCTGGACAGTGACTTTCGGGGTCACGGGCCAGCCAGCGGTCCAACAGCGGAAAACTGGCAGTTATTTCAAGCAATTCACAGCAGGGTGACAAACAAGTCAAGCAAGTTGGCAGGCCTCAGCGATGCTTCTCATTAAATTGCTATTAGTTAATTGCTGTGTCTTTCCTTTCTCTGTCATTTCTCTTTTCATTTCTCTGCCATTTATCTTTTCCTCTTTTGCCTTATCCAGGGCTCATTTGCTCTTTTGCCTTATCCAGGGCTCATTGCATTCTGACCTTTGGCTGAGTGAGTGTCTCCCAGAAACTGTCAGGTGACAATGCTACACGAGCTGCTAAGCTACTGTTGCTCTCTTCCTAGCTAACAGTGCTTCTCTGCTTCCTTCCTTGCCTCCTTGGCTAGCAGAGTGCCTCCTTGGCAAGCAGTCCTCTCGTGCAGCCGTCACCTGGCTCTCAATCCCCAACCCCACAACAAAGCAAACAACTCAGAGTGGAGCGGAGGGAGGGTTTTACAGAATTTGAGAGAGAAAGCCGGAG
This sequence comes from Cymbomonas tetramitiformis, assembly GCA_001247695.2. NCBI lineage: Eukaryota > Viridiplantae > Chlorophyta > Pyramimonadophyceae > Pyramimonadales > Pyramimonadaceae > Cymbomonas > Cymbomonas tetramitiformis. Next base: position 82,455 of record LGRX02016889.1, on the reverse strand, counting down.
CTTTCAGGGTCAGAATTGCAACAATTGCCAGGCCCGTGAAACGCTCCTACTTTGTGTGCGGCTTCGCGGGCCACAACACCCTCCGACCTAACTACCGCCTCGGTATAGGTCGGGCCTGATCGGGCAGACTGTGCCTACAGGTTGTGCCCGATCTGTCGCGCCTTTCCGCAGGCGCGACTCTGCTGTGAGTCTTGATTTAAATAACCCGAATTATTTCCAAGGCAATAATTCTGAATTATTTCAAGCAATTCACAGCAGGGTGACAAACAAGTCAAGCAAGTTGGCAGGCCTCAGCAATGCTTCTCATTAAATTGCTATTAGTTAATTGCTGTGTCTTTCCTTTCTCTGTCATTTCTCTTTTCATTTCTCTGCCATTTATCTTTTCCTCTTTTGCCTTATCCAGGGCTCATTTGCTCTTTTGCCTTATCCAGGGCTCATTGCATTCTGACCTTTGGCTGAGTGAGTGTCTCCCAGAAACTGTCAGGTGACAATGCTACACGAGCTGCTAAGCTACTGTTGCTCTCTTCCTAGCTAACAGTGCTTCTCTGCTTCCTTCCTTGCCTCCTTGGCTAGCAGAGTGCCTCCTTGGCAAGCAGTCCTCTCGTGCAGCCTCTACCATGCCTCCTGCCCTGTGCAGTGGCTCACCTGACAGGTTCAGTGATGTGATGTGCGTGCCGGCAGTCCCTCTGTCGCTACCATGAGCGATCTAGCCTTACCCAGGGCTCTTCGCTCTCTTGAGCGGCCTAGCCTTACCCAGGGCTCTTCGCTCTCTTGAGCGGCCTAGCCTTACCCAGGGCTCTTCGCTACCATGAGCGGTCTAGCCTTACCCAGGGCTCTTCGCTCTCTTGAGCGGCCTAGCCTTACCCAGGGCTCTTCGCTCTCTCGAGCGGCCTGACTGCCGGTGGCACAATGCAACACTGAACACACTCACCCAAGGGGGCCGGGCAGGGGCCGAGGAAGGATGCCATCACCTTCATGCGCTCACATCACGTGAGTGCTGCCGCGGCCGCTGCCATGGCGCCCGGAAGGATGAGCCTCTGCTCGGGCTGCATCTCGCAGTACCTCTCGTAGCAGTCGCTGCGCCAATCTCCTTGGTGCTTGATGTACATCGTGTGCACCTCCAGCTGCTTAGCCGCCGTGGCCCCGCCCCGCCTGAGCGAGTGCCCGGCGTAGGCCTCCGGGCGCAGGCCCGCCGCCTTCGCCAAGCGCTTGATGCCCCCCACCAGACCCGCGTGGGTCAGGGGCACCACCTGCGCCTTCCTCCCCACCACCTTCTCCGCCACGAAGAGGGGGGAGTCACCAGCCCTGCCTGCTGTAGCGCTCATGAGCGCCCTCAGCGCCCACACCGGGCACAACGCCGACCCCGGCACCCTCTGGAGGGGCACCCAGTGAAAGCGCTCACCGCACTGGATGGTCTTAGAGTACCTCACCCGGATCCACACCGTCTCGCCGTCCTCGGTGAAAAGCACATCATCCCGCACCAAAGCCGCCCGCGGGTTACAGGCATCCTCCTTGCCCGTGGTGAGATTGTCCTTACGGAACAACCCGAAGAAGCCCACCAAGATCGCTGCCCACAACGACAGCTCCGACAGTGAGCCGAACACCACATGGCGGGACATGTCCAACAGATTCCGCAAGGTGAGCGGCATGACCGGCTTTGAGGGCCGGTCCCAGTACCTGCGCACGCCCTGCAGGGTAGCCGCCACCCGGAAGCGCTCCGCCACCGGCCTCCACGCGTGTCCCCGCTGTAGGTGCAATTGTCGCACCGCTGCCAAGTAGTTCTTGATGGTGCTAGGGGCGAGGAACCACGATGAGAACGTGATGAACCACACCAGCACATCGTCCGAGGCTGGCAGGAGCGGCTCCAAGCACCCCAAGCACGCGAAGGCGATGCAAAACGTCACAAATGCTCTCGCCCCGGTGCTGTAGGCTCCTCTGGTGCTCCGCGCTAGCGCCTCCTCCTCGTAGCGCTTCTGCTCCTGCAGCAGTGCCTGCACCACCGAGTCTGCCCTCACACCCAACCCGGCAGCGTCACCGGCTCTGGGCCCACTCGCACCACCACCACATTCCACCTGGTGGGCCCCCACTCCGAGCGCCCGCCACCCCTCAAGGCAGGCGCGGTGAACAGGTGTGTGCCCTTCCGCCACTCTCGCACCACCTTGAACACCTCTGGCATGCTCAAGATGAGCGTCCATGTAGGGTCTGGGGCCCGCCCTCGGTCCTGCCCCCAGACCGGCACCAAGAAGGTGCCCGATGTGCCCATCTGCTGCCTCTTCTTGCACCGGAGGAAGTTCACGATGATGTCGTACATGATGGAGAATGGCAGGTTCCCCCACGCCTGGTGCCCGTCGAACCGCTGCACCCGCGCATCCTCCTCCCGGCTCCAGCTCACCGCGCAGAAGGCGTTCGCCCGTGATGGCGCCACGCACACGTCCAGGGTGAACGGCCCGAACTCCATGTCGAGCGAATGGAACTCTGCCGGGCTGAGCATCCAATCATCGCGGTCCTGCCGCCACACCGTCGCCCGCATGAACGCGCGGTGCTCCATGTGGAACTGCCTGAGCTGCATCCTCGACAGCAGATCCGCCAGCTTGTTGTCCTTCGTGGTGATGTACACCGGCCGAAGCCGGATGTCGTAGCGCACGCACGTCAGGAACAGCTGCTTCAGCAGCGGAAGGTACTCCGGCGGGCCCCACCACTTCGCCACCTGGCGCAAGGCGCACTGGTTGTCGATCCTGATCACCACCGTGCGGCCCTGCACGTGCCGCCCCCAGAGCACCACCGCCCACCACACTGCGAACAGCTCCAGGTAGTTGATGTGCTCGCTCTCGGGTACGCCCTTCCTGAAGGGGAACCAGGGCTTCTGGATCATCTTCCGCACATCCTCCCACGAGTGCAGAAAGAACCTCTCGTCCATCAGGCCGCCCATGCCCTTCGTGCCCGACGAGTCCGTGGCGAAGAAGTCCTCTTTCACGTCCTCCCGGAACAACACCACTTTGCGCCCATTGTAGCGCCGAATCACGTCCTCGATGGTGTCGAGATCCTCCAACACCGGCGGTGTCACCCGCACCGCTCCCCGCGTTCCCGATGCCGCCAGCAACGAGAAGCCCCTGCGCGTGTACAAAGACAGCCCCCACACCACCTGACTGCAGAACGCCAGGAGCCCCCACAGGCTCTCCAGCTGTCGCCTGCGCACCGGCTTCCGCCTCGCCTGCTGGCGCACCTCTCTTGCCGTGTGCACGACGAAGTCCACGCGGTCCTTGCTGATGGCCGCCGTGCACACGCCCCCCGAGGTGGATAATTCCACTCCAAGGAACTCCATCAGCTGCTCTGGACCCTCACACTTGGCCGAGTTCACCTTGAACCCCAGGAAGGAGACGAGCTCGACCAGCAGCATCATCATCTCCTCGGCCTCCTCGCGCGTGGCGGCCACCATGAAGAAATCATCCAAGTACCCCACGCACGGAATCCCCTGCGCCTGCATCCACGCCACGATGGCGCGCGTGTACCGCATGAAGATCCCCGGCAGCGCTCGGTTCCCGAACGGGGCGCGGGCGTCCATGTAGCGCACCCCTCCGAACTCAAAGCACTGAGCGGGCCAAAATTGGCTCGCCACTCCCACCGACCGGTACGCCGAGTCCAAGTCCACCTTCACCATCCAGTACCCAGGTCGGAGTAGAGCGTAGGCGTCTTTCACCGAAGAGAACTTGTCCTTCTCCAGCTCGATCCTCGCGTTGACGCCCACGTCGCACGGTCGAGAGTAATCCCACACAGGCCTGTACTTCACCTTGCCGTTGCGGAGCTTCTCCACCATTCCCAAGGCAGAAACGCCCCACGGTAGCCTGTCGTCCGCCGGGAAGATGCGCGCCTCCAAGAGCTCCTTCTCGATCTCGTGCTCCATCGCCTCCATGTGCTCATCGCCCACGTAGTTGGGCACGCGGAAAGGCTCGTCCATCTCCACCGGACGCGACGGCCACCCGATCCCGCACGCGGCTCCTCGCACGAGGAAGTCTACGTCATGCCAATCCTCGAACGCTGCCGCCATGAGATGCGCTCGCTCCGTAAGCAGCGGCACCGCTGCCCCCACGCTCTGCACCTCCTGCACGTACCTCGCTCGCTCGTGCTCCATCGTGCCCGTCGCCTCCATCCTCTCCTGCGTGGCTCGCCGAAGAAGCTGCTCGCGGATCGCCGGCCACCTCTTCGATCTCCTCAATCGACGGCTCGCCCCGTCCATCACGCTCCACGTCTCGGGGTCCGCCTCGGACACCGGAGCTGGCGCTACCGCGAATGTGCTCATCGTGTCCGTCCATCCTGGTGCGGGCTCCCCCCTCAAAGCCCGCCCCGTCACATCCCACACCGGAACAAATGTGGTCGGCACGAGGTGCCTCCACCAGTCCTCACCGTGCAAGATGTCGCCGGTGTCGCCACCACCGCGCTCAATCTCGATGTAGTCACCTTCACCCGGCTCCGCAGGCGTGAACTCGAACGCGTTAGCCACGGACATCACATCTTCCTCCTCGTCGCCATCCTCGGGCTCATGGCCCTCACCGGACACCGGCCCTCGCGCCGGTGCCTCCCCGGCGCCCGCCGGTGCCCTCCTGCTGCTGTTGGCGTTGCCCGGCGCCGCAGCTTGCGCCGGGCTCTGCCACCCGCATCATGGGTGCCCGGGGCACCCCGCGGCCCCTGACACGTGGTCCGCAGAACCACAGTCTCCGCACACGTGGTCGAACCTGCAGGGGTCAAAAGTGCACGCCCCCCGGTTGTAGAGCGAGCAGGCATTACGGACCTGCGGGAGCTCCACTCCTCCGCGACCCCTGCCTTTGCCCCCCTTGCCCCCCTTGCCACCCCCCTCGCGGGGGGGGTTGGGGGGGTCGTTGCGCGCCTTGCCGCCTTTCCCCTTCTGCTCGCCCTGCTTGCCCCCCCGCGGAGCTCGATCGTCCCTCCACGGCGTCTTCGCTCTCACCGGACGCAGCTGCTGCTCCCGGGAGTAATCCTCGAAGAGCTCCGAGTAGCATCGCCTCTCGAAGGTTACGGAGGGGTCCTCTTCCATTTGTAAGATCAGGTACTCGTAGAACTTGATCAGGGGGGTCACGCCGTACTCCATCGCCTTGTGCTGGAACCAGTCTTTGAAGTACACCATTAAGCGATGCTGCCGGTCCGACTTCACCTTCCGCAGCACGTGGCAGAAGCCCCTCTCCCATTCTGGCAGCGTCGAGCACCTGCTCTTCCTGTTAGCTGCCTCCCACTGCAACGACCTTCCGTCTTCCCCCAAGACCAGCTTGGCCTGCTGGGCGTCCAGGCTTTGCGCCGGGTACACCCGCAGGTCCAGCCCCTCAAGTTCCCCCCCCACATGCGAGGGGATCACCGGGCGCGGGGCTCCCTCACCTGCCGGCTTAGGGATTGTCTCGGGAGCGAGGGTGCCCATGAGCGCTTGCTGTAATTGCTCCTCCGTGACGGTGCGCAGCCCCGCTGCTGCCGCTGCCAACTCCCCGCGCCGCCCGGGTGTGAGCGCCACCCCGGGGCTCCCCATGCCTGCCGACACTCCGGGATCCACTTGCGCGCGCTTGGCCATCACCGGGGGTGACGGAGAGCGCTGCCTCTTCCGTGCGAAGGTGTCATCCAACACGTCCTCGAAGACCGTCCCGGGCTCCTTGCCCTTCACGAAGTCTTGCATCTCGGTGACGCGCACACGCAGCAGGTGCACGAGGACACACCAATCCTCCAGGGAGGCCTCCTCGCCTGCCGGCAGCTCGTCGATGTCGCAGGCCTCCTCCTCCAACATCGGGCGCGCCCACGTGAGCTCTGGAAACGAGTGCGCCTCCAGCGCTGTCCCCGGGCGCTTCCATGAGTGCTCGCTGCGAAAGCGCAGCAGCGGTTCCCGCAGCTTCGCCCCCTCCGCAAGCACGCCGGCTCGCACCTGCTTGTGGCGGTCCACCGACCACCCGTCCCGCTTACCTTGGGACGCTGCCAACGCCCGGCGGTACTGTCCTTCGACGCCCGATGCGCCCATTCCTCCTGCAGGGGCACCGAGAGCCCCCCCTGCCGCTGCTGCGGCCTTAGCCACTGCCTGGTCTAGGAGCGCCATCAGCTCAACATGCGTCAAGATGACGGTTCCCGTCGGCCCTCCCGCCGATCCACCGGGCGCCCCTCTGCCAACACCCAGCCCGAGCGCCCCTGCGCCCCCCGCCGGTGCTGGTGATGCCGCCATGGCTGCTAGCATGGTGGTGCCCCACGCTTTCACCGCCTTCAACCGTTTCTTCGCAATCGCTCGTGCGGAGGTCCAAGTACCCCGCAGCACCCACTCCGAAACCACAGCGAATGTCCGGCTCGGACCCGCACCAGCGCCCTCCTCCAGGAGGCTGATTTCCGTCAGCTCCCGAGTGGCCTCCAACACCTCATGCGGCACGGTCCGCAGTGGTTCCGCGATGGCCGCGAACCCTGCCAGCACGTCAAATCTCGCCGCCTCCCAGTCAGCCTTCGGGATGTTAGAGCCTACTACCAAGTCCCTCAGCGACTCCAGCACTTGCCGCACCTCCTGTGTGTCCCAGCTCGCCCAACTTGGATCCCTCTGCGCTGGCGTCGACATGTGAACGTTACCAACGAGAGCAGGTGAAGTAAAATCGGGAGAGTTCTTCTCGGCCAATTGGAATCCAAATTGCGTTCTTGTAGTCCTCCCTGAACTCCACTGCGCACCTTCTGCACAAGTCTACGAAAGTACGCCGGCGCTGTACGCTCCTCCTCGGCAAAGGGGTCTCCACTGGCAAGATGACCCTCCAAAAAGCAACGGAGCCGGAATCCGGTTCACAAAAGGTGCACTCCTCTTCAACTGTCGACGGCGGGATGTCTACCGAAGAAGGACCGGTCATCCGAAGGCGCTGACGTAAATTTTCTCGGGACCTCTCTGTTTTTACAGAATTTGAGAGAGAAAGCCGGAGCTTTCAGGGTCAGAATTGCAACAATTGCCAGGCCCGTGAAACGCTCCTACTTTGTGTGCGGCTTCGCGGGCCACAACACCCTCCGACCTAACTACCGCCTCGGTATAGGTCGGGCCTGATCGGGCAGACTGTGCCTACAGGTTGTGCCCGATCTGTCGCGCCTTTCCGCAGGCGCGACTCTGCTGTGAGTCTTGATTTAAATAACCCGAATTATTTCCAAGGCAATAATTCTGAAGGATATACAGTGTTTTGGTAAGAGAACAATATATGTTTCCATCGAACGTGGAGCAATCGAGCAACCAGCCAACCAAAGACCTCTGCAGCCAACCATCTCACGGAATTGTGGTATCGTTCGTCAGATCAACCACAGTGATTGAACCAGCCTGTAATCCCACGTCGCCTGCGCACCTTAATTCTGCCATAAACTTCTTCGATTTCTTCCCATTGTAAGATTCATTTAACGATTTACTCATTTTAATCCTGTGGCAAAACTTCGATCGCTAGCAACCGAGCGTGACACAAAGATTTCCTCAGAGGTCATGACCGTCATGAACGAAATTGGCGAGATTGCAGCCAAATTTAGCCAATTTAGTTTTGTCATCTGAGTATGACATGTATTTCCTATTGCGCTTTTGGGCAGTCTGTCTGAATGTAGTGAACTGTGAGGATGGGACCCCAAGTAGGAACAGTGCGGCATGCTAGTTATAGGGCAAGTGTGGAGCGCATTACTCAAGTTCGCAGCTTCCTCGCAAGGCAATCAGTACAAGGGCTTCAGTCATGTGGAGTTGGTGCTGGGGGTAGAGGGCTACAGGCGCAAGTCGGTGGTGGGTGCGCAAGTTTGGATGAGGGCGGCCCAGTTTATCAGTATCAGCCCCTTGGGACAGCCGTTGGACATTCTGGCCGTGGCATGGGTGGGCAAGCTCTCTTGAGACCAGGCTGTGGGATGTGTAGGGGGCAGCGGGGTGCTGTGGGATGTGGGCTTGGTGGTGAAGGGGTGGCTCGATTGGCGGAGGTGAGCCGGCTTCAGAGACATAGCAGCAGTGTGCCGGCAGGGCATTCGCAGATGGGCTCAGGTGGTCCAGTGAGGCTCGGGGAGCAGAGGGGCGGACCTGCGATTGAGCTTCGTGGTGGAGATATGGCTCGCGCAGCTCGGGGGTTTCATAGACACATAAACACAAAGACACACACACACAGTGAGAGAGTCACACACGCACATAGACACAGACGCACATAGACATATAGACCGACAGACAGACAGACAGACAGCCAGACACACACACACACACACATCTGAATCCTTTGATCCCCGGCGTGGGTACATATTGCAGTCTTCTGTGGCTACGTGCAGTCTTCTGTGGCTACGGGGTGCCAAAGGATTCGCAAGAATACGCATACACACACATAGACACACAGACACACACACAGAGACAGACACACACACACACACACACGTGACAGACACACGCACGTGACAAATGTATCGGCTTCACCATCAGAATATAATAACCATATACGACTGATGGGGGCGCTTGACTTGGGTGGTGCAGGACCTTCCCATCGGATTCATGGCGATGCATCTCAAAGAGCTGAGTCATCGATTAAGTCTAGAAATGGCATTTGATGAGGACATGCATGCTCAAATCCTCGGAATGAATCCGTGACGTGGCAGCATGCCGTGAGGTGGACGGATCATACTTGGCTCCACATATAATATAATGGCGCCGTGTTGAACTTCGCAAGCACACTGAGCAGCACGGGCTTCCCCCCAAAGCACACAGCGCCTGCTCGTAAAGGCACTCTGACCTTGCTACCAGCCACTAGCAACCTGTACAGGCTCGGCTGATTCCTTCAGCTTGGAGACGGATTAATAATGAGGCAATAAGCTATTTACCGCTTTGAACACTGTGGTAAAAAGCAACAATTCGGAGCCTAGTAAACTTTTAAGACTCAGATGTATATGAGCAAGCTAATGTTCCTGGTCCACCTATGCAAGTGGTGGCGGGTATCACTGCTTTGTGTAATTGTAACTATAAACTCTGGCCCACCACAAAGTACTTGCAACAGAGGCATTCAATAGAACACTCATATAATTTTTATATACACCCTGCCACGCCACTCATGGGAACGCAACGTGCAAACAGGGGCATCCAAAATTGTAGAACACTCATATAACAATTTCACATGGCACCTAGGGGGGGGGGCAAAAGCTTCATTTAGGGTATTTGGGTATGGCTTGAAAAATTTACAATGGATACTAGTCATGTTAATACATCTATTACCTATTTCGATGTTGCTGAAAACGATGTTGAAGTCCGTTTAGGCTGATTCGAATGCATTTGGTGTGCAACATATGTAAAACTCGGGGGGGTGTAGGACTTATAAGATAGGGTTTGAGCGTGCTAGCACCCTGAACGCGTTAGGTGCATGCTGATCGATTATATATGAGTGCCAACGTTATTATATATGTATATTAAGAAGCTTTAGGTATGCCAATAAGTCCAAGGAGTGTTGAATCTCAAATTGGACCACCGGTTATGTGAATCACGAATATACGATAAAGCGCGAATATATTGCTAGTGAAGATAATAATATGGATAGAGCAATCTATTCAAGCCTACTTTTGCAACAAGTGTGCATATAACGCAACTAGTAACTATGCCTTTTGTGCCCTTAAACAGGAGGCAGCTTGCTACAACTGGGGATCGAAGATCCCAAACAATTTCAGCCTCACAGTGAACAGCAGTTGATGCAACGGATGCTCAGACCCTTACTTTGCACTAGAAAACGCCTCCCTCACACACAGAGGGAGTGCCATACTAAATATATTAGTTATGCACGTTACTATTTATCTATCTACTAAGTGCTTTAACAAAGCATCTACTGTGCGTGCTGTTGCCCACGGAGCCGACGGCTCCGTCACCACGTACGGTTACCGTCGGTTCCGGCAACCCCCTCCCCCTCCCCGGAACTGTTGGGATTTTAACCCAAGCTGAGCGGGGTGAGCCCCAATACTCAGACTACAGTCCCGAAACGTATCGCATCGACTGTGCACACCTCCCGAGCTCGTCGTTCCCTTACTGCGTGTTGATTCCAGCAACACGCAGTCAGGGTTCTCCCTAGTTTCCCTATCAAAAGTGCAACAAACAGGAAGGCGTATTCCCGCCTATTATGGAGTTACAGCGGGTCGCAACTCCCTCCGCAAGAGGGGAACACTTCGCTCTTCACCTGCGGCACTTGCATCCCCGCTCCCCCCCCACGGGACTGTTGGGAATTCAACCCAAGCTGAGTGGGGTTCGCCCCAACACTCAGACTGCAGCCCCAAAAATACCACGCATACTAGCAGCACTATGGAGACAAGATATGCACCCGCCAGAAGGCCTGTGCCTTAGGCAAACCAAACTAAGGTAAAAAGATGAGGCCCGCAGGCTGCACTGGGCCTGCTGCAGTCTCATTCGTATTTTCTCGGCGCTGCCGCGCTCAACAATTCTAGCCTCCACAAAACTAGTCATTACGGGCTTCGTCAACTGAAAAAAACAGCTGCTCTTAAGCTCAAAACAGCCCGTGAAAAAATACACCTTTGGTTTACCTTCATGGGAGTTTTTTTGCAGCTCTCCAAGCGAATCTGCACACAGCAAAGTCCGACAGAATTAGAGGGGGGAGCAGGGGTGATTAGACCCGAGGACACACAAGTCCCGCCAGAGAATTACTCTCTGGACGCGCTGCTCCCTTTAAGTAAAAAGCTAAAAACCTTCCTGTGAGGTCAAAAAAGGCTGTGACCAAGTCTGAGCGCATGCGATGCAGAACAGAGTGCACCGCAATAGTTCAAGCCTATCAGCGGAAATTCGGGACTTACACAGTGGCCCTCGTGTCAGCAGCGAACGCGGTCAGTTCCTATCAACTCAGACCCGAACTCGAAATTCGGCAACACCAAAAGTTTTTTAAAAAGGGTTCTTTAAAAACTGAACAAAAATGATCGCATCTTTATGTTGTGGATGTTTTTTAATATCAAACCGCGTCACCTGAAAAGGTTCTTAAAATACGCAACTGTGAGCGACTCGGTGCTTTGTAATACGCCGTATGAAAGTCTGAGCCCTCTGTGGAGCACGTGCAGCTTCAATAATGTTTTTTAGTGGCTTGAAAAATAAATGTTTTCGAAGCCGCCGGCTTGTATGCCACGTAGGACCAATGAGCGTACGCGAACGGCAGTCGTGTCTGGAGCGGTTTTGGGCCGCGCTAACAAGACAATTTTGGTATCATTAACTAATTCCTAGATGACACTTTACCGGCATGTCATGGGTGCCATGTGTTACATGTGTACGACTAACACACCACACACTGATGAGCGGCATGATAAGGCCCACTGACAAAATCCAGCCCACTAGTATATCCCAGTGGATGTAACAAGCATTCAAGAATAGAGCGGGGCTGTGCCAAGCAAGATACCACCGACACATGCACCTAAACTACTTCAAAGCAGCATGGATGATGGATGGATGGATGGATGGATGTATGTAGCAATCACTGCCAAACACGCGAGACTGGGCAACATCATGCACAACTCAATGTGTGCTGATTCCCGGGAACCGGGGTGAGCGATTCCTGCCGGCATGCACCCTGCGGTGGCTTCAAAGTCGATGAGTGGATGGAACCTATTGGTCGATGAATGCAAACTAATGGTCTGACAATGGAAGATGCATGAATGCCACACACACTGAACGGCATGAAGCCCAATAATAAGATCCAGCCCGCAATCATCCCAGTGGTTGTCAGGAGCTTTCAATAACAGGGCGGGGGTGCTGTGCCAAGATACCACCAACATGTACACACACCTAAGCCAGTGCAAAGCAGCATGATGGATGGATGGATGTGTGTGTGCATGTACCAATCACTGCCGAACAAGCGAGACTGCGCAACTGGACGCAACTCAATGCATGCCGGATCCTGGGTATCGGAGGAAGCGATTCCTGCTTGCATGCCCCTCGGCGGCTTCACATTCGATGAATGGATGGAAACTGCTGGTCGATTAATGCAAACGAACCAACAGTCTGACAATGGAATATCCATGAAAGCAAAGACTTGAAGTGGGAACAGGCGCTCCCCGCAGAGATCAAGGGAGGAAGAATGTCACACACACACCGGCGTGGGTACACAGTGCAGCCGGTCTTCTATCCGTGGCTACGGGGTGCCAAAGGAGTCGGTCCAAGGAGAAGCACCCACACACACACACAATCCGGATGAGTGTCCCGAAGTGTGTGCTGAATCCTTTGATTCCCGGCGTGGGTACATAGTGCGCTTCTCGTGGCTACGGGTGCCAAAGGAGTCGCAAGGATAAGCATACACACACACACACACACGTGACACCGGAACAGAGGTGAACCCCCCCTGATTATACAACGACTTTTGCTCATACCTACAGTATGTGTGTTTCATGCTGTGAATTGCTTTGTGGGTGGCCTTACTTGTATGCTTCGTCGCGCCGGGACACGCGTCGTGATTATCACGGTCTGATTTAACTATCGGAGTACACTGTGAATCTATCAACTCTGGCCTACCTCAAGGTACTTGCATGTACTAAGCAACAGAGGCATCTGATAGTATACTGTTTGTATCATTATAAGTATAAATATAAATATAAATGTAAATGGTGGTGTTTTGAGAGTGATATAATATAAATATAAGCTCTAGACCACCACACACTTGCATATACCGAGAAGCAAAGTCATTCGATAGGACACTGCTTTGCATAGTTATAAAAACAAGCTCTCAATCACCACAAAGCACTTGCATGTGCCGAGAAACAGAGTCATCCGCTAGTACACTCCTTTGTATGATTGTCTTTACATTATAAAGTGCCTCATTCGGAAAATGCAGCAATATAAGAACACCCACTCGAAAATGGGCCCTGGGGAAATATCAGGACAGTGTCAACCACTGCAGGGGGAGGCAGTATGTTTATATGCCTTTAACGAGCAACAATAAGACATCCCAGACTAACAAGCAACAACGCTAGGCGGACGAACATTGCTCGCGGGGGGGCAAGATGATAGAACACCCGTGTTGGGGGGTGTCGACCCCGTAGACCGAAATCGTTGTTGCCGGGCGTGAAGAAGTCTTTCGAGGGATGTTTTGATGAATATGCGGTTGTGAGCGATGCGCTGGCGTTAGAGGGAATTATATAACAGGGCACGGTTGAATGAGATGGTGGGGGTAGCTCATGAAACTGCGCCGAACAAAAAGAAGTCCCTCACCTTGAGTTCTTTGATACCGTTGACATATTGTGCACATATACATCCGGATGCCTCTGTTGCTTGGTGCATGCCAGTCGCTTTGTAGTAAGCCAGAGTGTAATTAATTCCGGCTACCGAGACAGTGCACCATATTATATACGTGTAAGTATAGTTATTGGTAACTTATTTCGGTAATCTTTGGTACGAATTTCAGATACGGTCGAGGACCTATTGTATTTTGCGCCATTATATACTGAAACCTGGTGCGCCTCGTCACCGCAATTTCACGTTGCGTACATTATCGTACGCATACATTAATCTCAGTGCCATACAACTTCACATCAGTAAATCGTCATTGCAGCCTTGCATGCCCCGCCCGCGCCGGGTAAAGCGTCGCGTATGCGTGCTGGTGGTATCGCCCAGTGTACATGTAAGTCGCGGTCCGTGTAATATCGGATGCCTCTGTTGCTTGGTGCATGCCAATCACTTTGTAGTAAGCCAGAGTGTAATTAAATACCGTTGAGCCTTTCCCTCCAGTTATGGGCACGAGATGTGAATTCGGAAGCGGCCGACGGGGAATATTGTGTGTTGGATGCGCAGGCGGTATTCGTGTCAATGAGCTGGCAAATAAAAAGTTCTAAAGCGTCGTAGATGTCCTCACTGTTGTTCAATGCTTTGGAAGGCATCCAGAAGAGCTGGTTATTGCAGACGCAAATGTTCTGACAGAAAATTTGAAAATGGACAACGTTTGAAAACATACCTCGAAATGATCAGCATTAGAGTACCTTTGCGAGATAGCAACCTTTACTTGGTGTCTGTTCGCTCAACAGCGACTCTTCGGTTTTCGCTTGCAACCAGTGTGTCTCAGTTTGTGACTCGCGTTACATATGTACCTGATGTAGAGGGATATGAATCGGATAGCAATCTACAATGCCATTTCATCATAGCGAATGCCACATCAACGTTAGCTTTCTATAGTTACTTATTACTATAGTATGCAGCCGGAACGCAGCGGCCAGGTGAAGGGACACGGACACGTCACAACGTCACGTCGTTGCCGTTCGTCTTGAACAGAGAACTCAGCGGAATGAAAAAGTAAAAAATGCAACGCGTCGAACAGGATTAGTATAGTGGTACTGTAAAAGTGACAAGGAAACGTCCGAGTATAAATGAAAATGTCTAAAAGATTACGTTTATACGTACTGTACAGTATGGAATTTGTGTGATGCGAGTTTTAGGGGATGCGAGTTGATGCTAAAACACACACACACACACATACACAAATGTGTGTGTGTGTGTGTATTACACACCAGGTCCGCGGCACGATTGATCGCGCCTGTATCATTCACGCCAGGTCCGCCTGGCAGACCTGGCGTGGCGCATGATCTACGCCAGGTCTGCGGCGGACCTGACGTGGGCTATTCGAAAGTAAAATCGCACATCCACGCCAGGTCCGCCGATGAATTCGAAACAGTCCCGCACGATTGGGGGAAATCGTCATATCTTTTATTCCGTACCCGCTTCAATTCAAACTGTGAGGGCTACTGTTGTTGACATACGATGACAGTAGTCTACATATTCGAAGCGGCGTATTTGGCGTGTTTCGATCTTGTTCGAATTGCGTATTATGACCGTATAATTACATATGCTACAACGGGGTGGCGGGGGCAGTGAAAGGCGAGGCGGGGCAGGGAGGGCAGATTGTCGACATGGCATGGTGCCCACGCTGAAGGCGGACCTACTTCTTGGGTCTCAAAGGGGGGGGATCAGATCTCCACCCCCTCATAGATCTGCTTTTCAGGTTGCCATCGGGGCAAGACCCCCTCCCCCTAATCCCCACATCTCTCAGACCCCCTGCGAACGTGTGAGAAATGCTAACTCGTTTATATCTAATCGATCACACCATTAACAATTATTTAATTATGTAATTATTTAATTTTCTGATTTGAAGAATTTACCAGTACAAACTTGCGTGCGATGATATATAATTAGATCACCCACGGATCTTTTATATGTTCATCGTCTGCGCAATAATATATAATAATTGAACAATCATATAATTATATTCGGTAAGCTAATAAAATATACGAATCCACAAGAACCGGGGGACGGATGGAGCCCGATGGGCTCATGCCTTTTTTTGACAAACCGGGTTGTAGGAGGATCGGGAGATCCCTTGACGCGTACCATGCACATCCGACATGAAGGTTGGGAGAACTAACTACTATGGCGGACCTGGCGTGGATGCGCGATTTTATCATGTTGGGCCCACGTTAGGTCCGCCGCGGACCTGGCGTAGACCGTGTGCCACGCCAGGTCCGCCAGGCGGACCTGGCATGAATACGGGCGCGATTAATTGCGCCGCGGACCTGGCGAGTAACACACACACACATATATATATATAGGGTTAAATGTGCAGTGCGCGTAGGCAAATGTCATATATGGTAGAATGCGCGTAGGCAAATGAATTTAATGTGGAATGCGCTTAGGCACACGATTTTAATGTAGTATGCGCGTAGGCAAATGATTTTATTGGTGGTCTGCGCGTATGCAAATGAATCTAATGGTCATCTGCCCGTAGGCAAATGAAAGTAATGCGCGATAATCCGTATACATACCGTGGACACGCTTTAACTCCACTCTCAACTCAGTCTTCTACATTCAAGTTCACCGGTCGCGTGAATTAACCACTTGGCATGGCTCGCAAGAAAAGACTTTTAGCAAGAGCGACAGGACCTGAACCAGAAGACTTCACGCTGTATTAATTCTGGGACAAACCCTAAATCAGTTGTTTGTGTGAAGACATATACATAATGTGTATCTGCATTCATTCTTGCAGTAATTTCTGCATACTGTGTATCTGCATTCATGTTTGCATACATTCTGCATTCATTTTGGCATATATGTAGCCAGCTATGCATTCGGCATGAGCTAGAATGATATCTGCATCCATATACACCCTTATGAATGTGTCTATGGATATCTCACTATTAATTTCATTTGCCTACGGGCAGATGGCCATTAAATTCATTTGCCTACGCGGAAACCACCATTAAATCTATTTGCCTACGCGCATTCCACATTGAAATCATTTGCCAACGCACATTCTACCATACATCGCATTTGCCTACGCGCAATGCACATTTAACCCATATATTGATCACTACTTTCTGAAATGCCTGTCCAACACTTGGGACGCCGGTTATGCGCTTATGGAACTTTGTACACTTGTAAATATCAACTCTGGCGCACCATAACGCACTTGCATGTGCTGAGCAACAGAGGCATCCGATAGTACACTGCTATGTATCATTATAAATACAAACTCTGGCCCACCGTAAAGCACTTGCATGAGCCAAGCAACAGAGGCTTCCGATAGTACACTCGTTTGTATATCGTTTGTATAGTCTCCTTGTACTGGAGCGCGCTTTTGCTTCAGGCATGTTGCCACCACACAGCCATGTCCATTATTGCTGCGAGCAAGTTCATTTCATTGATTTCCGATCGCCCACATCTGCCAAGGCATGCAAGATGCGTGCGGCGTGGGATTCACTGCGTGCCCAGTATGCCGCCTGCCGGTTGCTCGACTGCCGCACCGGCTTTTGGCCTGCAACGCAATGGATGATGGCAAAGTGGTTGATGTGGTTGACACCTTCTATTTACTGCTAGGGCTGGAATCGCTGCCTCCTGCGCACAGGCGGACACGCCGCACCCCATTAATAAATGTGCGTTTATACATATTAATCTGGGGAGTTGGGGCATGATTGCTATTTGCAGTACATCGCGCAGCGGTATGGACCGGTGTAAATATAAGAAGAGCACAAGCTCGGGTGACAGCACGTCCCGGTTCAACATGACGGCACTGGAGGGCGCACAGCGCATGCTCCACAATTGCAAGCATATTCCATAGAGATACTTCGGGGCCCCGTTCGGAGGCATGCGAAGCTCATCATGTTGGGGCAGTGCACCTGACTCGTCATTTACACAGTCGTCTGAGGGAAGGCCCGCCTTCAGGGTCGTCTCAGGGACCCTACCTCATCAAAAGGGCTGTTCCATCATCAAGAGAGATGACCGCTGATATCTTCCGTTCTCCGTAACCTGACGGTTGAAGCTACGTCTGCGCCCAGCTTCTGGGACGCGTTCTGTTGCTGACTGCTTACTTGTACCGGTCTTCTTATCACCAGCGGCAATTATTTCCTCATCGTTCGAGGAACGCACAACACGCGGGGACAGGGGGTCGTCTGTGTCGTCATCGAAGGCTTTCTGGAAGAGTGGATTCGTCGTTTGCTCCTGGAAAGTATTTGGCGAAGCCGAGCACTTCTGGGAAGGCGTCTGCACACCACCACGCCGCATTTCGAGCGCGCCTCAGCGCCCGAGCATGCATGGAGCAGCGAGAGTCGCACGATCCAAAGTTCTCGTGATGGTCATCTCGGAGGAGGGATCAACGCACAGGAAACGAGCGGAAACATGCAATAACATCGCTACCTGCACTTGAGATGCAGATTAGAACTTTAACCAAGTGTGTGACCGACGAGCCGGACCAGTCATCATGGTCAGAGATGTACACAAGTGAGCTGGCTCTTGAACACTGAGGCTGATAGTGCAGCGCCTCGGGCGTATCGAGTGAGCCTGCGGTGTGAAGATACTAACCTAGTTCCAAAAGCATGAAAATGGGAGCAGAGCCAATCTCCCAGCAGGCGGATTTTTTTGATGCGGCACCCCATGGCGCTCAATTCGCCATGCATGGCAGGGGAGTCTTGGGGAGCAGCAATCACCTCTTGGGACCCAGGTTTTTCTGTTAGAAGCTCTTGAGAGTCGGCACCGAAGGCGATTCTCGCTTGCTTCAGCTGTTTCCAACCAGTACTCGTATAAAGCTCATCTGCCGATGAGGTGCTACCATCATTGTTGGCCATAGCAAGTGATGAGTTCCTAAAAAACATCTCCTTACTCTTGGATTCATCATCACTGTCCGGACCTTCATCCTGCTTGTCCCCGTTTGAGAACGTCTTGGACATCACAATTCCATGCCTACTTTTTCTCAAGTTCCGCTTCCGGACATTCTGCAGGGCGTCCTGGACAATGCTGCTCGTCCAGATCGACTGGGCCTTCAGGAATATGGCTTTGAAGACGGGTCCGAAGGCGGGGCCGACGAGAGTCATGGCATACACCATGATCATGAACTGCAGCACGAGGAGGACGATTCCGATGACCTCGGTGCTGCTGTCCTCGCTGATGAGGATGCACAGGATAAGGAATTGTACGACATACTGGTTGATTAAGATAGCAAGCTGCAGCTCATCGAGCGCATCTGCGCGATATGGTGAGTAGCGCTGGTGCAGGATGATGGCAGTCACCGCGACCAGCACCGCGTAGATGATGGACGCAGTTTCCCCCAACATAAGCTCTACTATCACAATTAGCCCCGTCTGCATCATCCGGAGCAGACAGCCAATCAATGGCATGCATGCGGCAAGCCAAGAGTGCGGGCTGCAATGCGCTTGATCACTCAGTTCAGAGTTGCCCGACGGGATTCCACCATGTCTGGAACTTCTCCGAGAGAGCCTGCATCATGCGTCTGACGAGCTCGGGCTGCACACCAAACTTTAAAGCCAGGTGGACATCCGCATCATGCCTGGCGATCTCGGCTACATCCTACACTCTACACCAGACGAGTATCCGCATCATACCTTGCCAACCTAGATGAACCCTAAACCTAAACCCAGGCTGAGAGCTACGAGCACTCAGGTGCCTTCCCACTCATGCTTCCTACCTCAGGTGACCTTCAACTCTAACTAGGTATTGCCCAGTATTACTCGCCATCTTAGCTGAACCCTAAACTCTAAATCCAGTCAATTACTTGCAGTCATGTGCCTTCCTAACTCAGCTCACCTTAAACCTTAAAGAGGAACCTCCATGCCTTTCCCTCGCGGTATCGGCTCAAGCCTAAACCCGAACGCAGGGCGAGATCTGCATGATGAGCCTCACTCCTTACTTATTCCAGCCGAGTCCTTGATCCTGGACCCAGCACCTCGTCCTAGACACCCGCAGCATGCACCTCACCATCCGAGCTGAACATGAACCCTAAATGCTAGACCAAGGTCGACACCCGCAGCATGCACCTCACCATCCGAGCTGAATATGAACCCTAAATGCTAGACCAAGTCCGACACCTGCAGCATGCACCTCACCATCCGAGCTGAACATGAACCCTAAATGCTAGACCAAGGCCGACACCCGCAGCATGCCCCTCAGCATCTCCGCGGAACCCTAAAGCCGAGATGACAAGCGCAGGTAACCACCCAAAACATGCACCCTGGCATCTCAGCTGGACCCTAGACCTAAACTTCTGTGCATACCTGCATCATACGCCTCACAATCTCGTAGCACTGCGTAACGTGAATGCACAAACCCTCACCCTCAGGCAATCCATAAAATACCCCATTCCATGCACAAATCAATCGGCCGATCATCTGACACAAATCGGTGCACTGTAAAGCAGTCAAGCGCGATTCTGGTATGATCTCTCCACAGCAAAACAGCCAAGCCGCCGCTAGGTGTCATCTGATGGTGTCACAGAGTGGCGAGGTGAGAGGAGTTGAGTGCGGATGCGGCCCCAAGCCGCCGCCAGGTGTCATCTGTCGGTGTCACAGAGTGGCGAGGTGAGAGGAGTTGAGTGCGGATGCGGCCCCAAGCCGGACCTGCCAGAAGTAAAATGGGTCCTCGAACGGCTCGCGGAATTGACCAAGCACCTGTACTCGCCACCCGGATGGCAACCCCCTAACGCCTCCATTTCGCATCTCTCATTGCACCTGACGAGGCTTGGTCATCTCTCATTGATTGTATGCCCAACACACCTCGCAGCGCTCCAATCATCGAAGGTCCTAAACTACTTTGACAATCACCTGTCACGAGGCTTGGTCATCTCTCATTGATTGTATGCCCAACACACCTCGCAGCGCTCCAATCATCGAAGGTCCTAAACTACTTTGACAATCACCTGTCATGGCGCTCCAATCATCGAAGGTCCTAAACTACTTCGACAATCACCTGTCACGGGCGCTCAATCATGAAGGTCCTAAACTACTTTGACAATCACCTGTCACGAGGCTTGGTCATCTCTCATTGATTGTATGCCCAACACACCTCGCAGCGCTCCAATCATCGAAGGTCCTAAACTACTTTGACAATCACCTGTCACGAGGCGCTGGGCACTCCTGGATGGTATGCGTCAGGGGAGTCGCCTTCAGCGGTGGGCGGAGCAGCACGGGCGGGATGCAGGCTCGTCCCCGAGGACTCGAAAAATCAATGTGGTTGCGGTAGCAAGCTACTGGCACCGGCGGAGGGGCCGCGTGCACCTTATTTGTGTTGAAGTCATCCAGCATGGTGACGTCGCGCATGGTGATGACGCCAAGGTCACCTTGATCTTCTTTCTTAAACAGGATTACATTCTGCGTCCTATCGATGTTTAACTTTTTAACCAAGACGTGTACCTGCGGCTCGGCGAATGTTAGGCATTAGGGTTGGGGGTACAACCTGACAGACCTTGTTGCACACACCGCGTACCTGGGCCTCGAGGAACAGGTGGAGATGGTTCGACATGCTCTCATCCAGGAGGTCATTCGATCGTAGATCCACCCCAGCACTTCGCCGTCTCCGCCCGTTGTCCTCAAGTTTCAGCTCTTTGGCCCGTGTTGTGATTTTGTCGCGCTCGCGCAAACGTTCCAGTAATTGTGATACCACCCCTTGCACCAGCGTGAAGGTGTCCCGCTGCATGTACACGTCCACGTATGGCAGTGTGGCTGCCGTTGGAACAATCTGGGAGTTCTTTGCCCGGAGCTTGTGACGCATGGCAAAGATGCTCTTGCGGGCCGGCCGCTCCGGGGCAGTATCCTCAGTGCTTTCTATATTCCTGTCTATATTCCTGCTTCTGATTTTCTGGTACACCTTGTTGACCTTGTGTCTGGTTGTCTGCGCCACCGTCCTCAGGGTGCCTAGCATCTTCAACATCACGATGTCGTCCTCGGAGCACAGCCGCCATTTGCCCATGGTAAGCAGTGGCGTGTACGAGTTAATGTCAGTGCGCCTGATCCGCATCTTGATCAGCCGTCGTCGCGCCTTCATGCCCAAGAACAGTGCAACGGGGAAGCCGAACACGAAGGCGATCATGGAGAGCAGGGAGAAGGCCGCTCCGATGTACCACTCTGGGACAACGCCACATACATCGTATCAGCCGCGTCAGTTGCACACCCTTTGTGGCTCACATCAGCCGCGTCAGTTGCACACCCTTTGTGGCTCGCATCAGCCGCGTCAGTTACACACCCTTTGTGGCTCGCATCAGCCGTGTCAGTTGCACATCCTATGTGGCTCGCATCAGCGCGTCAGTTGCACACCCTTTGTGGCTCGCATCAGCGCGTCAGTTGCACACCCTTTGTGGCTCGCATCAGCCGCGTCAGTTGCACATCCTATGTGGCTCGCATCAGCCGCGTCAGTTACACACCCTTTGTGGCTCGCATCAGCGGCGTCGGTTGCACATCCTATGTGGCTACATCAGCGGCGTCAGTTGCACACCCTTTGTGGCTCGCATCAGCGCGTCAGTTGCACATCCTATGTGGCTCGCATCAGCGCGTCAGTTACACACCCTTTGTGGCTCGCATCAGCCGCGTCAGTTTCACACCCTTTGTGGCTCGCATCAGCCGCGTCAGTTACACACCCTTTGTGGCTCGCATCAGCCGCGTCAGTTGCACACCCTATGTGGCTCGCATATGCGCTCCGATACTAGTACACGCGCGCCCAATGGCGCCCTTGTACTGGTCCCAACACGCACATGCGTGTTTGCGCTCATACTGCATAGGCATAGCATGCGCGCCTAATGTTTTTGTTAAGGAGCTCACGAGGACCTTGCCAACGGCAGAGGGAAATGTGAGATAAACCACGGATAAGAGGAGCAAAATAATCAGGGAAGGTTCACATAAGGCGCCTGAGGTGCAGGATACTGGATGCGAGCTATCTGCTGACACACATGTGTGGGCTTTCTCTGGAAGCAGCCAACTGTAATGCCCTCGAGTTCGCCTCGAAGCGCTGATGGGGAGACGCAGCGTGGGGGAGTGAATGGAGAGGCGGCAACGGGTCTGTTGGAGCCCACCACGCACGTGGCATGGTGCGGCCCTGTGCCACGGGGCATGGTGCGGACCTGTGACACGTGGCATGGTGCGGACCTGTGCCACGTGGCATGGTGCGGACCTGTGCCACGTGGCATGGTGCGGACCTGTGACACGTGGCATGGTGCGGACCTGTGCCGTGTGCATGGTGCGATGGTGGACCTGTGCCACGTGGCATGTGCGGACCTGTGACACGTGGCATGGGTGCGAAGACCTGTGCCACGGGGGCATGGTGCGGACCTGTGCCACGTGGCATGGTGCGGACCTGTGACACGTGGCATGGTGCGGACCTGTGGTGAAGCACTCCACACTGTTGTCCATGTAAAGGTACCATTGTGACTCCTGTCATGCCCGTTCCCAAACCACCCACCCACTCACCCATCCGCCCCCGCCAAGCCTCGCAGGTGCCCCTCATCATTCCTATGCAGCACGTGGCTTTGGCAGCAGTGCAGCAGCTGTGGCTGCCCAATGGAGTGACTTGTCCGAAAAACTGGCCGCAGCTGGTGAGTGGCGGGCATCAGACACGAAGGAGGGAGTGCGCGCTCATCGACGTGAAGCGGGCAATCGTGCCAGTGAAGAGTCTTCCAGCAGGTGCGAAGTCACTGGGAATGAAGGCTATCTACAAGCTGAAGTTCGACGCTGCGAATGTTCTCACTGAGCGTAAGTCTCGCTGGGTTGTTTTCGGCAACAAGCAAACGCACGGTGTGAACCATGAGGAGGTGTATTCCCCGTGCACGCAGCTTAACACGCTGCGTATCCTTATTCAACTGAGTCTTATTCTGGGATTGCTGGCGTTCACCATGGACGTTGTGACCTGCTTTCTGAACGGTGATCTGGACCTCGACGCTCCTCTCTTTGTCAGGTGGCCGGATGGCCGTCTGGTGCGTGGAACTTATTTTGGCAGGCTGGCGAAGAGCGTGTATGGACTCAAGCAGGCTCCCAGAGTGTGGTATTTCACGTTGAAACGGTGGCTTCTGCAGTATGATACTATGCTCGCCGTTTCAAACATCGACCCGTGTCTTTTCTATATCTTCCGGCCAAACGAGCTCATCGTCTTCATCTATATTCATGTTGATAACTTCCTTATACTGACATCCAGTGAAACGTGGAAGAACAACTTCTTTACATCCTTCAACAGTGCCTATCCCAGTGTGGACGAAGGTGTACTGACTGACATTCTGGGTATGTGTATGACCTTCTGTGACGCAGGCCTGGTGAGAGAATGCCGTATGAGTCAGCAGGGTCTCATTCACCGAATCCTCGAGAGGTATGGTATGGCCGACTGCAATCCTGCTTTGTCGCCTATGGAGCCGAAGCTTTCGCTGACGCCGGCAGACCCGCAGGAGGCTGCAGCTGACTTTCCTCATGCTAACTTGGCCATGGAACTTATGTGGCTGGCGCGC
Source organism: Cymbomonas tetramitiformis (assembly GCA_001247695.2). Taxonomy (NCBI): domain Eukaryota; kingdom Viridiplantae; phylum Chlorophyta; class Pyramimonadophyceae; order Pyramimonadales; family Pyramimonadaceae; genus Cymbomonas; species Cymbomonas tetramitiformis. Next base: position 58,732 of record LGRX02016889.1, on the reverse strand, counting down.
TGCACGCGGCCGGACATCCTGACGGCAGTGTACTATCTAGCACGCTTTATGCACTGTTTCAATGCGACACACTGGCAGCATCTTCTGCGTGTACTCCGGTACTTGAAGGGCACTATTAACGACTGTCTTACCCTGCAGTGCAGTTCACCGGCGTCTCACACTGCTGAACTTATCATCTCGGCCTACTCGGACGCTGATCATGCAGCGGACAAAGTCACACGCCGGTCCGTGGCGGGCTCGCTGGTGAGACTCAATGGCAGCACTGTTATGTATTCATCAAAACTGCAGAAGACCGTTGTTGTGAGCACAGCAGACGGCGAGCTGGTTGCACTCTCGACGACGGCTCGGGACATCGAACACATTATCAATCTGCTGTCAGAGTTTGCTCCAGTAAAGCTCCCGGTAGTGCTGCACGGAGACAATCATGCATCCGTCATCCAGGCAGAGAGCGCTCTCAACAACACTGCTACTCGACACATTGCAGTACGGGACCGCTATGTAGCAAAGCCGGCTGAGCTGGGTCGTATTCGGATAGCGAAAGTACCGTCAGCAGAAAATCTAGCTGATTTTTTCACAAAATCAATGCCGACTGACAGGTTTCTGGTGCTTCGTGCGATTGTGCTTCGCTTTTTCCGCTCTAGAAGCACGGAGGAGTAGGAAAACCTGACCTGAAGTCATCTGTCATTCTGTCATCAAACACTCATGTCATGGATCGGAGGTACTGTATAGTACACACAAATGTATTCCACGACCACGACAGAGTCTGCCGGCCGTGATCATGAATCGTGTGACTGAGAGTCCACAGTCGACAGTATCACTGTGTCGACTGTAGTGACTGATTATGTACTCGTATCGCCCCAGAGAGTATCTGGCGGGAACTCAGGACAATAAAGGTGGCAGTTGTGTAAGCTGCCGTCATTCCCTTTTATGCATTAACAATATCATTGTGATAAGTTCTTTGCTGTGCAATCTGCTTGTTAGATAAACTGTATCTCAGATTATTAGATCTACGTTATCTTACATAGCACAGGTTGCACGGCAGCATACGGCGTGTCATCAGCTTCCCTGCTCACGTGGCGCGGTTGCTGGCCGTGCCGGAACTAACAGCAATGAGCAGTTGTCAGGAAGGCGATGAACGGTTTGTGAACTATCAGCCACCGGGAGGACTTGGGGCACACCGGCATATTTTGAGGGGATGGGACCCGATGTCGAAACAGTGCAGAACAATGATTGCTGTGCAAATGTGAAGCGCATCGCTCAAGACCGCAGACTAAATCGTAGGGTGTCTAGCGCCAGGGCTTCAGTCCCATAGAGTGGTTGTTGGGGGTAAGGGGGTTGCAAGCGCAGATCAGTGGCGGTCGCGCAAGGTCAGAAAAAAACAATTTGGAGGCAGTGCAGATGCCGAGTGACTCGTGTGGCCCAGTGAGGCTTAGGGGCACCCATTCTCCACTAGCGAGCTCCGGAAATTCTGGATAAGTGTGCCGAAGTGAATCCTTTGATCCCCGGTGTGGGGACATAGTGCGGCCGATCTTCTGTGGCTACATGGTGCCAAAGTGATCAGTCCCAGGATAAGCCACACACACACTGAACGGTATGAGGCCCGCCGACAAAAGCAAGCCCACCATCATCCCAGTGGATGTGAGAAGCATTCAAGAACAGGGCGGGGCTGTGACAAGATACCATTCGTTTCGACACATCCCAAACCAAGCGCAAAGCAAACCCATCACAAACACGAATCACAACCGAAAATGTGGGGTAGCTGGGAGCTCATCCAGCTTTGCTCCGCAGGTCCGTCATGGAAATATTCCATTCCGGTGCTCAAGCCCTCAAGCAAGCTAAAGGTTTCAAACCAAACGGGAGCCCCAGCTGCGGTGGACGCTCCACCGAGGTCTCCCCTAATCGCTCCGGGCACCCCAAAAAATGTTTCCACCTGTCACCGCCATGGACCGTCTGATGGGGAAAAACCCAAACACAGATACCGAAGTGCTCGTATCCAGTGAACGAAAAGAAGAAGTGCGGTCACCGAAGTGCTCGTATCCAGTGAACGCAAAGAAGAAGTGCGGTCACCGAAGTGCTGTATCCAGTGAGCGAAAAGAAGAAGTGCGGTCACCGAAGTGCTCATGTATCCAGTGAAGAAAAGAAGAAGTGCGGTCACCGAAGTGCTCGTATCCAGTGAGCGAAAAGAAGAGAGTGCGGTCACGAAGTGCTCGTATCAGTGAGCGAAGAGAAGTGCGGTCACCGAAGTGCTCGTATCCAGTGAACGGAAAGAAGAAGTGCGGTCACCAAGTGCTCCCGCAGAATCAAGGGAAGGCGCAGAACGTGGACATCGCCACCCTCTGCCTCTCCCTGCAGCACAGGCAGACGAATCCACCCCGCCCACACACTGAATGGCATGAGATCAGCCGACAAAAGCCAGCCCACCATCATCCTAGTGGAGTGAGAAGCAAATCAGGAGCAGGCGGGGCCGTGACAAGATACCACCAACTCATACATATTCCCAACCCAGATGCAAAGCAGCATGGAAAGATGATACGATGTGACCGATCATCGCCCAACAATAGTTGGTCCCTGGGTTACGGAGTAAGCGGACCCTGCTGGCATGCCCCCCAGTGGCTCACGCTCGATGGATGGGACCCGTTGGTCCATGGTTATGCCATGAATGCAGTCACACCACACAGCGTGGACACCCCATGTTAAAAAATGGAAACATGCGGGCACCAAAGTGCTCCAACATGACAGCCCACACACACTGAACGGCATGAGATCGGCCAGCAAAAGCCAGCCCACCATCATCCCAGTGGATGTGAGAAGCAAATCAAGAGCAGGGCAGGGCCGTGACAAGATACCACAAACGCATACATATTCCCAACCCAAATGCAAAGCAGCATGGAAAGATGATACGGTGTGACCGATCGTCGCCAAACAACTGTTGGTCTCTGGGTTACGGAGTAAGCGGACCCTGCTGGCATGCCCCCCAGTGGCTCCCGGTCGATGGATGGGACGTGTTGGTCCATGGTTATGTCATGAATGCAGTCACACCACACAGCATGGACACCCCATGTCAAAAAAAAGGGAAACATGCGGGCACCTAAGTGCTCCCCACAAAATTCAAGGGAAAACACAGAAGGTGTACACCACCACCTTCTGCCTCTCCTCGCAGCACGACAGACGAATCTACCGAGCTCTCCAAGAGGCAGTGCCCGCCAGAATGGCACCACGGGGATAACCGCCTCCCAAAACCCACTTCCACCCGGCGGCCGTCCCCGTTCACAGCGATCCGCCAGTACTCATATCAAGGTCAAAGAACACAAGTCCCCCGGCATGTGTAATAACCATGAGCACTGTACACGGAGAGGGAGCTAGCGTCAGACGAATCCAAGACACTCCCAAAAAGCGAGCCGTAGACGAATCCCCGACGCACTCAAAGAGGCAGTACCCGCCAGAAGGGTACCACAGGGACAGCCACATCCCATCATCCAAATCATTCCAGTGGCCGTCCCCGTTTACAACGAGATGCCAGTACCCCATAAAGTGGGTGTCGATCACCAGTCCCCCGGCAGGTGAAAAAGCCCCAAGGCACTGGACATAAATAGAGCCAGCCGCAGACGAATCCCCGACGCCCTCAAAGAGGCAGTACCCGCCAGAAGGGTACCACAGGGACAGCCACATCCCATCATCCAAATCATTCCAGTGGCCGTCCCCGTTCACAGCGATCCGCCAGTACCCCATAAAGTGGCTGTCAACCACCAGTCCCCCGGCAGGTGAAAAAGCCCCAAGGCACTGGACATAAATAGAGCCAGCCGCAGACGAATCCCCGACGCCCTCAAAGAGGCAGTACCCGTCAGAAGGGTACCACAGGGACAGCCACAATCCCATCATCCAAATCATTCCAGTGGCCGTCCCCGTTAACAACCAGATGTCAGCACCCCATAACGTGGCTGTCAACCACCAGTCCCCCGGCAGGTGAAAAAGCCTCAAGGCACTGGACATAAATAGAGCCAGCCGCAGACGAATCCCCGACGCCCTCAAAGAGGCAGTACCCGTCAGAAGGGTACCACACACCGCCCACACTGAACGGCATGAGATCGGCCAACAAAAGCCAGCCCACCATCATCCCAGTGGATGTGAGAAGCAAATCAGGAGCAGGGCGGGGCCGTGACAAGATACCACAAACTCATACATATTCCCAACCCAGATGCAAGGCAGCATGGAAGGATGATACGATGTGACCGATCATCGCCCAACAATTGTTGGTCTCTGGGTAACGGAGTAAGCGGACCCTGCTGGCATGCCCCCCAGTGGCTCCCGGTCGATGGATGGGACCTGTTGGCACAGCCCACACACACACAAACACACGTACACAACGCCAAAGGAGTCGGTCCAAGGATAAGCATACACAACGCGAGTACATAGTGCAGCCGGTCTTCTGCGGCTACGCTGTGCCCAAGGAGTCGGTCCAAGGATACGCCACACACAACGCGCAGTGTTGTCAGGCCGAGCGACCGAAGCTAGCGCAATCGATCGTGCGGTGGAGGAACAAGGCATGCGAGGCTGCAATATGTCACACAGCGCATCTGCAGTCACGGGCTCATGCAGTGAGCCTGCGAGGTCGATCGTGCGGTGGAGGAACAAGGCATGCGAGGCTGCAATATGTCACACAGCGCACATCTACAGTCAGGGCTCATGCAGTGAGCCTGCGAGATCGTCGTGGCGTAGGAACAAGGCATGCGAGGCTGCAATATGTCACACAGCGCACATCTACAGTCACGGGCTCATGCAGTGAGCCTGCGAGATCGATCGTGCGGTGGAGGAACAAGGCATGCGAGGCTGCAATATGTCACACAGCGCACATCTACAGTCACGGGCTCATGCAGTGAGCCTGCGAGATCGATCGTGCGGTGGAGGAACAAGGCATGCGAGGCTGCAATATGTCACACAGCGCACATCTACAGTCACGGGCTCATGCAGTGAGCCTGCGAGATCGATCGTGCGGTGGAGGAACAAGGCATGCGAGGCTGCAATATGTCACACAGCGCACATCTACAGTCACGGGCTCATGCAGTGAGCCTGCGAGATCGATCGTGCTATAGAACCGCGGGAGCTCGCGACCCCATGAAGGGTCACCCCATCATTATCTGGGGACAGGCGATAAAGGCACGGGCGAGGGGGCTCCCCCCACACCGGCGCACCTGGTCAGTGCTTGTGTTATAGATTTCTGTGCAGTTCCATAGCTGAAAGACGATGGTGGACACGCCGGGGTGCACCTGTCAGCGCGGCCCAACTGGAGTGCCTCAGCAGCGTGCCAGGTGTCGGCCACGGTGCATCGCATTGCAAAGGGTGACAATCTCCCAGATACTAGTCGGAGACCATGCAGCATGTGACGCCTGACCATGTGTCCGTGAGCATGTCTGAGACCATGCAGCATGTGACGCCTGACCGCGTCTCTGCAAGCACGTCTAATACCATGCAGCATGTGACGCGTGACCGTGTATCTGCAATCACGTCTGAGACCATGCAGCATGTGACTCCTGACCGTGTGTCCGTGAGCATGTCTGAGACCATGCAGCGTGTGACGCCTGACCGTGTATCTGCAATCACGTCTGAGACCATGCAGCGTGTGACGCCTGACCGTGTGTCCGTGAGCATGTCTGAGACCATGCAGCATTTGACGCCTGATTGTGTGTCTGTGAGCATGTCTGAGACCATGCAGCGTGTGACGCCTGATCGTGCATCGATGCTGCAGAGGCACGCAACAGCAGCGCATGAATCGAGGACGCCAGCACGCACTGTCGCATAAGCCTGGCAAAGGCCTCAGCGCTCGAGCCTATCTCACCAGCACCATCAAGGCCGTTGATCAAACAGCACTCACCAGCATCATCTAGACCGTTGATCGAACAGCACTCACCAGCATCGTCTAGACCGCTGATCAAACAGCACTCACCAGCACCATCAAGGCCGTTGATCCAACAGCACTCACCAGCATCATCTAGACCGCTTGATCAAACTGCACTCACCAGCATCATCTAGACCGTTGATCCAACAGCACTCACCAGCATCATCAAAAGCGTGATCCAACAGACTCACCAGCATCATCAAGACCGTTGATCCAACAGCACTCACCAGCATCATCAAGGCCGTTGACCAAACAGCACTCACCAGCATCATCAAAATCGTTGATCAAACAGCACTCACCAGCATCATCAAGGCCGTTGACCAAACAGCACTCACCAGCATCATCTAGACCGTTGATCAAACAGCACTCACCAGCACCATCAAGACCGTTGATCAAACAGCACTCACCAGCACCATCAAGACCGTTGATCAAACACCACTCACCAGCATCATCAAGGCCGTTGATCAAACAGCACTCACCAGCATCATCAAGGCCGTTGATCAAACAGCACTCACCAGCACCATCAAGACCGTCGATCAAACAGCACTCACCAGCATCATCAAGGCCGTTGATCAAACAGCACTCACCAGCATCATCAAGACCGTTGATCAAACAGCACTCACCAGCATCATCAAGAACAGCGAGGCCCCGATGCAGGTGGAGCGCATGTTACGCTCCCACTCATTCCTCTCCCGGCGCCACGTCATCACGCTCTGCTGCAACTGCTCAGTTCTTTGATCAGACTCGCTGGTCCGCGCCGTCCTGACATGCTGGAGATGCGCTATGAGGTAGACGCAGTACAGCAGCACTGAGACGATGATGGGCATGACCACTGCCTTCCAGTACGTGAACCTGCCTCACCCGAGCCGGCCCGTGCCATCACCGCAGCCCTTCGTTCCAGCTGTGCCAGCCAGGCGGTGGTGCACGCGCAACTTGCAGGGAGACGGTGGTGCACGGGATGCCGGTGGTGCCAGGCGGTGGCGCAGGCCCAATTTGCAGGGAGGCTACGGCTTAACGTGGGGGGTTGAGACATACCAGAACGTGCTATTGTAGGCATACCCAAAGTAGTGCATCAAGCACTCTGTCTGCAACAGCTTCATGTCCACGTTCACCAGATTCATCCAGGACAGAAAGGGTCCCATTACCGGCAGCCTTTCCACGCTGATCACGAGCGGAAGCTGGCTCATCACTTGGAAGTAGCCGAGCAACAGGTTCAACGCATGCCGAGCTTTGTTCAAGTGAATCGCGGACAGCTGTACCGAGTCGCCGTGCGTCATCTCCTTCGTTGCGGCGTCCACAACCTGCGTTTGGCTTGCATACAGCTTGTAGATTGCCATGAGCATCAGCACGAGCGTGACTATCCCCACCCCCATGAGCAGGAACGTGTGGGCCTTTGACGGGCACTGCACGCAGGTTAGCCCGGTCTCCAGGTACGTGCTGTAGAAGCCAAACCCGCACACCGGCATCTCGCTCCCCCCGCACAGGATGCTCTCGGGGTCATACTTCCCCCCCTTACACAGTTCTAGACCGCTCACTGAGCCCGGGTCGTGCCCGATGCGCCTTGCCTGGTCGGTGCTGCACGCCTCCTCGCGCGGGCAGTGGTAGATGCGCTGCAGCAGGCAAGCCGCGTCCGGGCATTGCGCCGCGTTCGGCGCCAACCAGTAGCCGGAATTGATCTCATACGAGGACCCCCCGTGGCAGACCACCCCGGGCACCCCGTCGGGGTTCTGGTCGGTGCGGATGCATGACTCGCAGGCGGAGCTGTTGTCGAAGCTGAGTGACCCCTTCTCGCATCGCTCACAGTAAAGCTCCTGCACCAACTGCTCCCCCATGACGCACTCGCGCACCTGCAGCCTCCGCACCAACCCTCTCGAGCACGTGCCGTGGCCACCACAACGGACTTTCTGTTGTGCAGTGCTCCCTCCAACCCCCTCTAACACCAAGGCACATCAGGCCTGTGACGAGGCATCAGTCCTTGTGTCCTGCGCTGCCGGCAATGCGAGGCATGTGGCATCACTGCCATCTGTGAGGTGACGTGCGATCCACGTGCACGCAGGCGCAAGGATCCTGCCCAGCTCCCAGCCGGGCAAACATGGCAGACACACAAATCTAGCCACTCCACGCTCCTTACCGCGGCCTTGAACAGCATCGCACTGCGCACAGCTGTCCACTCTCCCTGCCGCGTGATGCTCCTGGCAAGCACCAGCCACTGGCGCGCCTCCCTTCGGGCGATGCTCCAGGCAAGCACCAAATCCACTGGCGCGCCTCCCTTCGGGCGATGCTCCGGGCAAGCACCACCGGCGTGCTTTGAACTGCTCTGTTGGATTCAGGCAGATGCTTGATGGTGGGCTCGCGGGGATCTGCCGGGGCTCACCGGCATCGTGGTGGTGGCTCTCAGCTCCCTGTTCTCGATGAACGTGGTGAACACCAGGTGGCAGCTGCTGCCTGGTACGCTGTGGAATATGAGGTTGCTAAAGTGCACCACCCCGAGCACCGCATACATGCGCGTCACCCCGCTCAGCACACAATCCTGCTCGTCATCTAGCGCCACGTTCACCGCCGTCACGTTATCAATCAGCACCACCTGCCCGAACATGTCAGAGATGTTAAGTGTGATCTCGGCAGTAGATCCGCCCGTCACCGGCTCCGCTTGGACCTCCAGCACCTGCACCTGCAGAGCCTTCGTGGCCCAGCCTTCCCCCTGCGTCGCATACCCGGCCACGTTCTTTGCGGCGTGGCACTCCACACACCCTGGCGGCATCGAAGTGTTTCCACAATCCTCAAGGCACTCCCAGAACACGCTCCAGCCTCCTCCAAAGGCAACGTTGTCTGTTATGGCGCACTCACCCTCCCCCACCCACCCCCTCCTCCAGGCCCTCAAAGCAAGCCGATCTTCGAACCGCTAGTGGACACGGTGTGCCTCAGGCGCTCAGGCAAACGCTGCAGCGAGGCAAAAACTCAACCAAGGGCACGAGCGAGCAGCTGCAGCCTCACCAAGATAGACAAGATGGTCCATACTGATTCGATATATTGCGTTGCGGTCGCCCCGCTCTGACTCCAGATGAACGCTACTGATGGACTCATTGAGAAAGAAGACAGCGCCCTGCTCTGCGCTGTTGCTAGAAAACGTGCTTGACCCGATGTCCATCACGTTGTCGCCCGCAAGGGCAAACATCGCCCCACCCTGCCAGGCGGAGTTCTGCTGGAAGACGCAGTCGCGCAATGTGATGTTTGTGTCCGCATACACTGCCCCGCCCTGGGTGGCTTCGTTCGCAATGAAGCTGCAGTTTGTGATATTGGTCGCCACGCCATCAATGGCCACCAGCGCGCCACCAGCCCGCCCCATATTGTGCTGGAACCATGTGCGCTGCACAGTCGCGCTGCCCCCCCCTCGAACCAGCAGCGCAGTGCACGAGTTGTCCTCTAGCTCGGATTCCACCACCATAGTGTGCGACTCTTCCATGTACATGGCTGCGCTGCTACTGGTGCACTCCGCCGTGCTGTAGTCCTCGTGGTAGCCCGACCACGCAATTTGGCACATTCGCATCATCAGGCTCGACGAGATCTTGGCAAATATAGAGCTGCCGTAGCCATACATGACGACATTTTGCCGCATCACAGTATGCTCCAAATCAACGGCCACGTTGTCCGATAAGAGTAGGCACCCACCAAAGTTTTCCACCTGGTTGTGGCTCAGGTCGGACCCGGTGATGGCAACCACGGAGTGGCGCGACCCCCCAACTGCGCCCCCAGAGGAGGCGCGGTTCCAACAAATGGAGCTGTTCCGAAGGGTAAGCTCCGACCTCTGGAGGTATATCCCCCCTCCCTCAGAGTAAGCCGTGTTATGAGTGATCCTCGAGCTGTCCATCACGAGCACGCTCTGCTGGGCCACGATGCCGCCACCCTGTAACATCCCCTGGTTGTGTGTAATCCAGGCGGAGGAGATGTTCGCTGTGGACTCGCTCATGTAGATGGCGCCGCCGGAGGATGCGCTGACGCTGTCACGGATGGTGGCATCTTCCAGATGGAGCGTGCCGGAGGAGAGGTAGATGGCGCCGCCGCGGTCTCCGGCACTGTTGTTCAAGAAACTCACCTCTGTGCCGTGCATTGAGGCGTAGAACTCAACGCGGGCGGCACCTCCAAAGCTTGCGTGATTCTCCGTGAACGTGCAGTTTCTCAAATAGAGGGTCACCAGGTTGGACAGCCAGATGGCGCCGCCGGTGTTGCCACGGTTCTGTTTGAACTGCGCATCCTCGATGAGCATGGGCATCTCGTCGTCAGTGCTCAGCGCGAGCGCCCCGCCCAGATAATGCCCCAAGTTGCGCTCGAATGTGCCTCGCAGAATGGTGAGCCTGCACCCTGCGCTGCAATGTATGGCGCCACCGGACCTCGCGGCGTTCTGCTGGAATACGCAGTCGACAACGCTCACGTTACCAGCAGTCGCCAACGCGCCGAGCGACGTATCTGTTTCGATGCCGTTGTTCAAAAAGCTGGAGTTTGATACAGTGAGGCTGCGGCCCTCCCCTGCAGACAGCCGGCGCCTCAGAGGGGGGGGGGAAGTTCCCAAAAAACCACAGGGTTAATCTAGGTGTGCTCCCGAGGCCCTCAATTCTGGCCGATTGGCAAAGTCCGCTGGGGGAGTACGCCTGTCACTGAGGACAGAGGTTGCAGCTCCAGCCCTGATACATTAGAGTTTGGCAGTCAGTTTTTTCTACTGAGGCGCCAGCATGCATGATGCGACCGGTAGAATATCCCTGCAGCCCTGACCTTCTGAGGGTGCACCAGCATTTGTGGCATGGCTGGGCCGCGTGACACATGCCGCAAGCCCTGGCATGGCTGGGCCGCGTGAAACATGCCGCAAGCCCTGGCATGGCTGGGCCGCGTGAAACACGCCGCAAGCCCTGGCATGGCTGGGCCGCGTGACACATGCCGCAAGCCCTGGCATGGCTGGGCCGCGTGACACATGCCGCAAGCCCTGGCATGGCTGGGCCGCGTGAAACACGCCGCAAGCCCTGGCATGGCTGGGCCGCGTGACACATGCCGCAAGCCCTGGCATGGCTGGGCCGCGTGAAACACGCCGCAAGCCCTGGCATGGCTGGGCCGAGTGAAACACGCCGCAAGCCCTGGCATGGCTGGGCCGAGTGACACTGGCGTGGCTGGGGCGATGGGATAGATAAGACAGGATCTTTTGATGGAGACGCCAAGCACAAAATGCACTTATCTCCGAACCTTGATAAATGACCGTTCCATATCCGTTGATATTTCGATTGTACGCTAGATGGCAGCCTTCAATCACAGATTCCTCCAGCGCCTCCTCGCCGCCACGACCTGCACTCGTACTCGCGCTTGTCTGGATTGACGTGAGCACTATGACGCCCCCGCTCATTCCTGCAGAGCGGTCACGGAAGCATCAAATTAATAATCAGCACAGCCTGCGTCCGCTCAGCCATCACGCTCAAGCTTTGCCGCGAATCAGCACAGCCTGCGCCCGCTCGGCCATCAGGCTCAAGCTTTGCCGAGAATCGGCACAGCCTGCGCCCGCTTGGTCACCCCGTAGGTGCAGTTGAAATGTGCTTTGCTGTTGTCAGAGGCATGTGCAGTGCTAGTAGCAGCAGATGATCGGCTCCCTGCAGCCGTTCTTGCTTATCACTGTAACACAGATTCATAAAATGCAAGACACTCTAGCAGGGATTCTGTATCACAGATCCATAATATGCAAGACAACCTAGCAGGGGTTGTGTAACACAAATCCATAATATGCAAGACACCCTAACAGGGGTTCTGTAACACGGATCCGTAATATGCAAGACACCCTAGCAGGGGTTCTGCAACACGGATCCATGAGTTGCAAGACACCCTAGCAGGGGTTATGTAACACAAATCCATGAGTGGCAAGACACCCTAGCAGGGGTTCTGTAACACGGATCCGTATTATGCAAGACTCCCTAGCAGGGGTTCTGCAACACGGATCCATGAGTTGCAAGACACCCTAACAGGGGTTCTGTAACACGGATCCGTATTATGCAAGACACCCTATCAGGGGTTCTGCAACACGGATCCATGAGTTGCAAGACACCCTAGCAGGGGTTCTGCAACACGGATCCATGAGTTGCAAGACACCCTAGCAGGAGTTCTGTAACACGGATCCATGAGTTGCAAGACACCCTAGAAGGGGTTCTGAAGCAAGGACACCAGCGCAATAGCGAGCTGACGGAACACACACCCGCGACATTGTTTGTCAGCGAGGAATTAGAGAGATGGATGCGGCCATCATCAGCATACAGAAAACCGCCGGACTTGCTTGCATTGTTGTGGGCCGCGGTGCAGTTGTGGATTGTCAAAGTGAAGGGGTAAAGGGCAGAGAGCCATCCACCATCTTCTACTGCCGCACCGCAAAAAGAAAGGACACGGTCAGTCTGAGTCAGTTCAAGTGCTGGCAAAGCATGCCCATCGCCGCGATTACTGCAGAGTCCCTGACCTAATGGGCTTCCTGGCCAATATAGGCCTCGCCTTGGGTTGAATCTGGGGCACGGGCCAGGCTCAAGTCACGGCTAAGGGCTCCCCGATAAGAGGGCAAGGGCACAACACGCTCAGGCAGCCTGGTTTTACTTCAAGGTCAGTTGTGCTCCATGCATAACAATTAAAAGCATCAGTTGAAATAGAAAACGCACGAGCCTGGTTTCCAGAGAGGCTGCTGTCATAGGCTGAGATGGACACGTCCTCGCCATTTAGTCCGACACCGCCACCTTGTTCAGCCACGTTGTTCACGATATATGAGGCAAGGATATGCAAATGTGTGGACGGCCCAAACGCGCAACATCCACCACATGTTGCTGAGTTGTGCAAGCACCAAACGTTCACCATCTCAACCCTTGATCCAAGGCCTAAGTAGATCGCTCCACCCAGCTTACCTGCATGCCACATGCTATGCCTTGCTTAGGGCGCCTCTGAAACGCCCTAAAGGCGGGGGGCACGTCATGTGCATTCCTCTTCATTCTTCAGGATATCTATATGCTCATCGCAAATCTTTGGGAAGGGCCCATATGACCTAGAGACGGTGCCTGTTCGTCCAGGTGACGGGTTAGGTAAAAGCATCTTAGTGCAACGTGAGCTCTTCTGTGGCCGTACAACTGAGAGGAACTCTGGAGTGGAGAAAGTATCATCAGGCCGCCACGGCCATGGAAGCCGGGAGGACAGAAATGGGCTCTGTAACAGCAAGGAACTGCGTCGAAAGCAAGGAACCGAAAGGGCCGTCACTCTGATTACGCTGTGGCCTTTCAAACTGTCGAATGAGTTCAAAGCGAGGACCAGCGCATACCTATCGCCTGAAGGAGCTTCACTCTTTGTCACTGCGGGTAAGATGACAAGTGTCCTCCAGCCCACCGGCTGCTCCAGAGGCCTCCGAGGGAGTGGACCTCTTGCCTAAAGGAGCTTGTGTTTTGTCTTACTTTACTCCTCTCCCCGCTGTAAGTCAGATTTGGTTGTCGAGCTCACCATTATCTCTCGTGGTTGCAGGGAATCCAACTTGGAATCTTGAATCGGGAGACATCCCAGAGTCAGGTGCATGGAGACTCACCCACATTGTCTGAGAACATCGAGTTTCTCAGCAAGACAACGCTCTTCTCAAAAGCAGCCACCGCGCCACTGGATACTACACCGTCGTTGATGTTGTGCATAATAAGGCTATCACTTATGGTGAGGTTCCCATTGTTCTCTGCATTACAATCCCACTGAAGTAAGGCACTTTGCAGACGTCCCACATAAGCCCGTCAAACTATCTGTTCCGGTGGTGCCCAAGAACAGTGAGGGGAAGCCATAACTATCGACTTCCACCCCTAGAGAAGCACAATGGACACCATTTTTCCTGCCAAGGCCGAGCAGCGCAGAAGGCCGAGCAGCGCAGAAGGCCGCGCAGCGCAGAGTGCCGCGCAGCGCAGAAGCGCCGCGCGGCGCAGAGTGCCGCGCAGCGCAGAGTGCCGCGCAAAGAGAAGGCCGCGCGCAGCAGAGTGCCGCGCAGCGCAGAAGGCCGAGCAGCGCAGAGTGCCGCGCAGCGCAGAGTGCCGCGCAGCGCAGAGTGCCGCGCAGCGCAGAAGGCCGAGCAGCGCAGAAGGCCGCGCAGCGCAGAGTGCCGAGCAGCGCAGAAGGCTGAGCAGCGCAGAGTGCCGCGCAGCGCAGAAGGCCGCGCAGTGCAGAAGGCCGCGCAGCGCAGAAAAGCCGCGCAGCGCAGAAGCCATGCAGCGCAGAAAAAGGCAGCGCAGAAGGCCGAGCAGCGCAGTAGCGCCGCGCAGCGCAGAAGGCCGCGCAGCTATAGCTGCCGCGCAGCGCAGAGTGCCGAGCGCTGCAGAAGGCCGAGCGCTGCAGAAGGCCGAGCGCTGCAGAAGGCCGCGCAGCGCAGAAGGCCGCGCAGCGCAGAAGGCCGCGCAGCGCAGAAGGCCGCGCAGCGCAGAAGGCCGCGCAGCGCAGAAGGCCGCGCAGCGCAGAAGGCCGAGCAGCGCAGAAGGCCGAGCAGCGCAGAAGGCCGCGCAGCGCAGAGTGCGAACTGTCACGTGGGGAGCAGCAAGCACAACCGCCAGTGCACAGGACCATGCGCGAAACCAATACATGAGGAGGGACAGTATCCACACCAACAAATATTGCGGGATATTCCACTGCTGAGCAACTGTGGACAGCACTTGCCAAAAGTATCGTATGGCCGGGTCCGCCTTTTTTGTAAATTGCAGGCCCCGACTTCGCCACCGCGTTCTTCAGCGTGAGCCGAGACAAGACGAATTCCACATCGCCGTCAACCAAAAACAATCTGAACTGCGCGGTGCCATCAAGATAACACTGCCCAGCAAAACTGTCTTTGAAACCTGCGGTGGCCAAACCATGAGCTTTCCTAACGGTTGCTACCGTTATGGGCCCCACCACATTCTGACGGTTTTCAAGAGGCGCAAGACACATTTGTTGCAAGTGTCCGTCACAACCGGATAAAGAGCCTGAAAGCGACGCATGCCTCTCTGCTTACTCAAAAGTCGTACAACATATTGGCTGATGTCGAGAAGACAGTTCTGACCTTTCTGACCTTTCTGAGGTTGGAAGAAAGCCGAGAAAGGCAGCGGCCACCTCGGCCATACCACAGATCGATTGACGAAAGCGACCGAAATCTTAGGTGTGGCATACACCTCAAGTTTCAGTTGTTTCTGAGGGTTTTCAGTTTGGGTAACTAAGCGTTCAAAGGACTCCGCCAGAGAGGATAATAAGATCGTTTCGTGTGCAGTTCAGCCGTAAACCCTAGCTGTCCTTGATACCGATATGATCACGCGTTAGTACGAGACAGGGAGAAATAGGCCCGTACCAGTATCATGTACGGCTCCTGCTGTAAGGTTATCGCATTCGCCGGAAATAGCAAGAGACCTGGTCACCTCCGGGAGATCGTCGTTAACCACAGCACTTGAGTTCAGGAAGATAGCGGTTATTTGGCCGTACAACCCAGATAGCACGTTGGCCAGCAAGAAGCCGGTATAAAACGCGTTATCACTGGCAAGACCAACCATGCGGTGGCCTTGAACATTGACAGCGGCAAGAGGCACCGAGCCTCTAGAAGATAGATTGAAAGCATATGCGGCTGAACCTTCGATCGCAGTTCCTGCAAGTTGACCAAGAAGCGTTCCCAAGTGTTAGCTTTTCAGGCTGTCGCCAGTCCAAAGGATGCAGGGCTGATATTTACTCAACTAGAAAATCGTCAGGTAACATCCTGCAGCCCCACTCAAGGCTCGCAACCTTGACCGTTGTGCGCACACCCGGGCGAACGTGACACGGGGAAAACTGGAACATGGGCAACATGGAGTTTGACACCCCGACATCGATTTCAACTGCTTATTTCCAACTCCTGAACCGTAAGTTATAATTTTTGAAAACAAAATGAAACTGTAAGTTCGAGTTGAAGTTATTCCTTTCGAGAGAGCATGTACAAGAAAAGGATGGCTGCAACGGTGCACACAAGTCATCGTACAAATGCCATGGTCGTGATAGTGGCTCTGGAAAACGGGTAATGCGACTGGTGAGGAAGACGATTGTACTGAGGTGATGAAACGTATGTTCACGTGACCAGCAGTCGTGTGTTCTCGCAAGTGTACAGAACTTACACGTAGATGTTGAGAACGCACAAACCTTCCAGAACATAAGCACTGCCGTTGGTATTCCAAACGCTCACGTGACCAGAAATCTCGTTCCCTAGCGAGGAATCGTTCACGCGAAGAAGAAAACTGGAGTTTGTGGACAGGCACACAGCTGTCACATTGTTGGTATCCGATTCCAACTGGCTGGAACGTATAATCGACGAGAAACGTAGCGACGCGTCTTCAAGTGACGTTTCCATAAGTTCCCAACTCAAGCAACAACCTGCTTCTGTTGCAGTGACAACTTGAGCAAGCGCATAGGAGCTATGTATGTCCGTTGTGCATACACGTCCGTCCGATATACCACCTCCACAGCCTGCGACCTCCCACGAACGCATGTCAAAAGGCAACGCAGAAGGTCAAAGGAAAATCAATGACTCTACCAGACAGTACACACGATACAGCGAGGGTAAACGTTACCACAGCATGCATACGTCGGCACGTTGTACGCAGTCCCGTTGGTTGTCCACGCAGTTTCTGACCACCTTTCAAAGCCGCCCCAGGCGGCGTCATTCCATGAGTCGCCATATCCACCGTTGGCCGAACACCACTGCTTCGTTACATAGTCTGAACACGTGTAGCCAAGAGTATCTGTCCACTGACTTCCAGAGTAACTCGTACTGTTCACACAAGAATATGTTACGGCAAAAGACGAAGGGCTTGAAGAGATCTCGGATTCTGATTGGAACAAACGCCTTTTCGTAGAAGAACTGTCATAGAAGAAGCTATTCGGATGTTTTTCGGTAGACACGCCGGCCAGACCTTTAAGAGAAGTTGTTTTCGCGTTTAAACGTGTTGGAAAGTGCAAGAAAACGATAAGCTGGACGATGCGTGCGAGGCGTCGCATCACTTGAGAACAGTGCTAGGCACTTCTTATGAGCGAATATGTAGGATGCATATTAAAGAATGCAACTGAGAACGGTGCTAGACGCTTATTACTTGCATCATGTATGAGTTTCAGAAGTCTGACTATTCCCTACTGCTAACTGTATACAACAACGAGCTACTCCCCTAGCTCTTTCCATCTTTCTCTTTGTTCTAGAAACGCTTGCATCATTACAGTGGAACAGTTTGAACAGTGGAACACTGAACAGTCGAGTGACACTCTCGTCTGGAAGCCGGACCCGCGCCGGGTACTGATACTGTGACACCGCACAGGTAGGATACTACGGCCATTTCCCCCGGCCGCGATGGGTCGATCGCCTGATTTCCCCCAGATCGAGAAACGCTCTTATTACGCTTGCGCATTTCTCTAGATACTCTCATCTCCTATATCTAGATACTCTCACAAGTCAGAGCCTCCGGACGCGGCGATTTTCTCCCGGTTTATCGATTTTTTAATTTTCTGTGGTAGTCCGGAGGTTACGAGCTGCTTTCCATTGCTTTCTGTCGAGAATCGCGCGATCGGCCGCGCAGCGGCCGAAGCTCGTAACCTCTGGCTTGCGAGAGTAGCTTGCGCCAGTCAGTGCCTGTTGTCTCAGTAGAGTGTTTGCAGACATGCAGAGTGGGAAATTGACCTAACCGTTGTAAAACAGCAATGAGTGACACGGAAGAAAACCCACATAGTTGTGGATATATTTAATATTATAAGTTGTGTGATGTTTTGGCATGGAATAATGTTTGAAATATGTACTACAAGAGTATTGCCTGGCGGTTTCGCACGAGCGATGCGCAGAGATTTCTGCTGGATTTGACACTGTGACACACAAAACTGTCACATGTCACTTCCTATAGTAGACTGGGTGACCGTCACCAGTAGACGGGAAACACCCACTAGGTATTTATGTTATCTCTCTCTTTATCAAGACACTCTTTTACCGTTCTGATTCCCGGAAACCCAAAACTCGGGGTTTATCTCTCCAGTTAGATATATATTACCGCCGAACTATATATCTACCAGGTTTGGCCCCACTTGCGTTTTATTTAGCCATTGCGAGATTGCCACTATGAGTGGCTAAGCTCGGACGCCGGGGATGGAGTGAGGCGCTCCGCGCGTGAGAACGCCGGCAGTCACGGGTATGGCCTAAATTTTGTGGGTTGATTTACGGCACGCCGCGCCGGTTGAAGAGAAAATTTTCTTGCGGGATTTGCGGGAACGTTGGACTGGTTTACGTTTTCTGGTTGGATCCCACACCGTTGCGTATTGGCCGCCTATTCCACACGACTTACCGGATTTATTTGATCTCTCACGGCTGCTGTATCGGCGACCCGCACGTTTCTTGGCCGCCCACGACTGCCGCATCTCTCACGTTCCTTTGCCTCACTCCGCCCCTTCAGTCCTTCTCGTCATGGTTGCTTCTACTCGAGCCACCGCTAGCATGGCGAATCGCCGACGCGCATTATCCACGATTTTTGATTCAGCAGCGCTGCGAGACACGCCAACACTCCAGCCACGCCGCCGGCAGCACAGCCGGCTGCCAATTCGGCAGGTGCTACGTTCCTAGCCTCGGTGCGTACACTTCAGAGGGAACACTTCGACATGAAGGTCTCCAAGACCGTTCGTCAAAAGTTGTTCGAGGACAAGAACGGACGGTTTTCCGGGACTGAGTGCCACGCATCCGCGCTCTTCGCCAGGATGGTCTCTGCGCTCCAGACGGCATTTGTCACGGAGGACATCGGCTTCGCGCCCCTTTTCCTGCTGGACGATGCTACCCTACCCGTCCGTGTGGAGGCCAACGGCTTGTTGTTCTCCGCGCTCGAGCTAATGGTTGACCCCGCGTCGCCCGCAGCGGACTGGATGGACTCTTCGCACTCCAGCTTCCCGTCCGACGGTAAGCGCGTACTGCTTGAGTTTGCCCGTCGCATGATCCCCGCGGGTGACCCCTTTCAGGGTCAAGCGGACATGTTGGGCATCCGCATCTCTGCGGGCGTGGACCCGCATGACAAGATCGGGGACTTCAACGCCGCTCTGAAGGCTGCGAGGACGCGGGCCACACTCCTGGACGAGGACGTGAAGGCGCTGTTCATCAAGGCTCTCGACACCGCCTTCTACCAACCGGTGGTGTTCCGGTTGCTTCTCCACGATCAACGAGCCGCTCACGACCTCCTCACGATTCAACAATGGGTGCGTGAATGCTACTCCGAACACGTGCGGGCGGGCACCGCCGCGGCGTCCGCGCTTCGGTATTCTCACGGCACGCATTTCATGGAGGGGGCCACCGGTGACTCCGATGGACCCGGTGAGCAGGGAAGATATCTTCCTGGGATTGGCCGGCCCGGGGCCGTGTCACGGAGGCCCGGGCCGAAGGCGGGCCGAAGGAAAAGTTGCGGATGGGCCGAGTCGCATTGAGGGGAAAATCGATAAATTTCCAAAATTTTATCGATTTTTGACAAATTGTCATACTTAAAATTAAAATTTTGCGCCTGCGGCGGGCAATTTTGGGTTCGGGCCGAGACGGGCCGAAATGTCGAAGTAAATTCCCAATGCGGGCCGAGTCACCTCCGCGGAAGATATCTACCCTGACTTGCGGACGATGGTCCTCGACTTGAAGCGGCAATTGACCGCATTTGTCGCACCCGACCGGTCCGAGCCGTCCACGCGCGGGTACACTCCCCGCGCGGACAAGCCGGACCGCCGCATCAAGACCCGCTTCGCGGCCACGCCACTCCCCAAGGGAGGCAATTGGTCTGAATCCATCTCCAAGAAGGTAGCCTTCCATCGCGACACCGGTGCGACCGTTCAGGTGTGCGCGAAGGGCAAGGCGCGGCATTGGCATCGGGACTGCCCGAACGGGAGCCGGACCGGGCTCTCGGTCGGCCTACGCTTTCGCTGAGGAGGCCGAGAACTCGGTGTTGGCCGCGAAATTTCAACATGCCATCGACCACGACGACGCCGAAGAGTTCGACGCCCTCTGCATGCTCGCGGGCGGGAACGAAGCCGGACATCTTCGATGACCTCTCCGCGTGCTCGTTCTGCGAGGAGGACGGTGAGGCCCTCGTGGAATCCGCCGTCACTGAGTTCTCCGAGTTGGCGCGCACGGCTGGGGCATCAACATTCAACGTCAACACTTTCACCGCCGGCGCGCCGGTGGTGTCGGATCCGGTCACGCGCTCCCCACCCGCGTCGGCGTTGCGTCCGACGAGGAATGGACCGGTCCGCCCAACCCTTTTTGCCCTCCCGTCACCCGCACGTTTGCCGACTTCATCGAGGGCACGGGGATTGCGTTGGGGGCGCCCGACGAGCCGCCCGTAAGCATGAACTTGCTCTCCGCGGTCGAGGCGCCGGAGGGCGTGATGGGCTACGAGCCCGCAACCTACGTACATCACGAGCGACGACGACGACAAGGATGCCTCGGCTGCGCTGCCACAGCCACGGTACGGCTGTGGAAGGGGCATCCCGGGCTTTGGTGGGTCTTTCCTTACCTCATCTTTGGTGTGTGCACTTTTCGTGATCTGTGCTACCGCCGCACCGCACACCGTTTCCGGTGTCGGTGGTGCCGATGCACACGCATGCACGGCTCCGCCGGTCGGTGGTGCTGCGTGGGCTGCTTCCGCGGTCCCAACTGCGACGACTTCACCACCTGCGCCGTCTCATGACAATCTTGGCGACGCAGTGGGTGGTGCGGTGCCGAGTGCTATACCGCCGCGGAGGCATGCGCGGTATCGGGCGCTACGACAGGGGTTCCGCTCTCACAGCACTCTCCCGCTGCCGCCAGAGCTCGTGGATCCCGATCCACCGGTTCCGCCTTCACCACCTTACCCGCCACCGCCGTACTCGTCCGATGACGAGGCGCCAACCTCTGGGGACTCCGCGGCTGAGATCGACAATTCCTCAATTCCGTCTACGCATGATTTCCCACCGGCCCCGGGGGCCGGCAACTACCTCAACCTCACGCTGCTCCGGGCTGGCCGGCCAGTTCCTGGGACCTCTAGTGGCTGAGATTGGTTACACCGTGCCTGCCTAGAGATTAGCTAGAGATTAGCTTCCTAGATGTGCGGAAGAGCTCTCTGAATTTGAGCTGTGTTTAGGGTTTTAGCACCTAACAGCAGTATCTGACAATCGTTGCTGTGAACTGGGACCGCCCTGACCAAGAGTACAGGCCCCCAGCTGGGCTACGGTTTCCTCCTGAAGTTGAGTAGGGAGTTTGTTGCTTCGTTTCACTGCTAGCTCCGGTCACCACCCTAGGTGGTGTGCTGGATTTGACACTGTGACACACAAAATTGTCACATGTCACTTCCTATAGTAGGCTGGGTGACCGTCACCAGTAGACGGGAAACACCCGCTAGGTATTTATGTTATCTCTCTCTTTATCAAGACACTCTTTTACCGTTCTGATTCCGAAACCCTTAACTCAGGGTTTATCTCTCCAGTTAGATATATATTACCGCCGAACTATATATCTACCAATTTCGTCATGTTTCCACCGCGCCACAATTTTCCCTAGCTTCTAGAATCGAAGGAAAGCGATATTTTGGACGTCGGAATCTTGTTCGGCACTTTCAAAATGGCCTATAACCGCTGAGACTTGATGTAACAGGAAGGTACCAGATGCAACCATCGATTAGTGCCGATACGGCATTTGTTGGTGCTTGCTTTATTAGTTTATTTCCTCTTTTCGCTGTCACCCTGCATATATCTGAGACGTTGCAAGTGTCGCGACTTCTTGCAGTAAGTCAACGTCGCTTGAGCTCAGTGCTCGTTTACTACTCCCTTCGTGAAGCTCGAAGCAACCACACAAAAATCAGCACGCATTTTCTAGCATTTCGACAAGACTGCGTCGTTTCGGGTATCCTTATAGGAAAGTAGATATATATATATATATATATAAATACATATATACTCTTCTGCTGAGTGTGTAAGCACAGTGAGACAGGGTTTTCGGTTCGTCTAAAGTCGAATTAAACTGAGAGATAGTCGGACTTTAAGCAGGCGGACCGTGACACACGAGCTGGGCAAACAACAGGCACTGCAAGTGACATCCGAGCAGGCGAGGGGTGACACGGGGCACCACAGACCTCCCCCCTTATGGGGGGGGGTGAAAGTCGGTGTTCCCATGACACCACCTCACCCCGAAGGTGGGAGGTGCATTGCAGGGCCAGCCGGTACTCCCGGGCAGGCGGCTAGAAGAAATGTAATGTCTTGCTAGTCACTAGGTGTCAGGGATATGACCGATGACATATGTGGCATACACGTCATACCTGTGATGTCATGTCATGGCATGTGTCATAATGACATGCTGTCGTCAAGTATTGTCAGTACGGTCGACTATGACATGTACAGTCAGAATGTCTGCCATCGCACCTAAGGTGAGTGACATCTGTCATCGAGAGGCCAAGTATATGGCATCGAGATGGCGAAGCAAGACAAGTCTTGAAGAACTGAAGTGTCCTGATAAGACGCGTCTTCGCTTCAAGCATGCACTGAACAGCATGCGAGCATCAATGGTCATATTCGTCTAGCCGATGCGGGAAGTTCACCTAGTGCTCTCGGGTTCACAACCCGATGGTGGTAACGCATGCGATGCGTGAGAGCACTAGAGTATATGAGGAGCATTGGGCTCAAGCAAGCACTTCTGGTCACCAGACTGTTGCACTCATACCCACCAAACTCTTGGATGCGCGTAGCTGTTGCAGTTCAATAACAGCCGTGCTACATATCTTGTCCATCAAGGACCGTGACAGTGGTATCCTTCGCTCAGGCGACAACGAGAACAAGTGTGTGCAGCAGATAGTCACATATACATTGTATACAGTGCGAGGAGGTTCGCTAATATCGCCGATATCAGCATAACTTCATATAACACGACAACGTTTGCACAACATATCGCCAGCGATATATCGCCAGCGACGAGCGACGTTTGCATATCATCATCAGTGCGATAATATTCGCATATAATAGCTTTGTAGCAGCGAACAAATTGCTTACGACAGCAGCGACACGGTGTGCGCACGAACGTACACATTGTACGTGTATATTGTCGATAATAGCCATTGTACGACATGCATGAATCAAGCGCGTGAATGAAAGATGAGCGTCAGCGATGTTCATGATTCGCACCGAGCGCGACAGTGATGTTCATTATTCACATCAACCGCATCAGCGATGTACATAATTTGCACCAAGCGGGCGCATGTATGCAGTGTACAGAATGGCGCATGCAAAAATGAAGCGTATGTACGCAGTGCGCAGAGAGGCGCATGTATGCAAATTGAGGCGCATATATGCAGAGCAGTGTGCGGTCGCATTACACGACTGTTATAAATAACAATACTGCATATTGTCACCATGCACACGACAGATTGCGCAAATAAATCACAACATCATGTCATTCATATAACACATCGTGCAGTGATTGTGTGCGCGAGCAACATCATGTTATAACACATCGTGCAGTGATTGTGTGCGCGAGCAGTAGCATGTTATAACATAGCATGCATAAATGACATACATGATATCATTGCAGGGTTCACATGTATGTTGGGCATAGACAGCCAAATGTTCTATAAAAATAACCCAGGCAGCATAAGATGCCGGCAGACTGTTAGACAGGAATTAGTTTAGATATCCATGACGAAGGATTTGGGAGTGGATATCTATTCTCCTGTTCATGCTACAGTCGTGCCGGATGCTCATCGGAACTGCCTGTGAAAATTTACATGTATATCATTTAGAATATTACAACTGAGATATATGATATACCATGCTTGTTACATGCTGTTCAGTGGTATACAGACACACATGCATGATTAAGTTAACATAACTTGACTTATCATTACATAATTTTCAGATGTATGTATTCACACAACAAGATATATGTATGTGGAAAATGTGTGCTCAATCAGTAAGTACACAATACACAACATGTACATAATATGCATACAATATGTACACAACATACAATATATGTATGTACACGACATGTACACAATATGTATACAACATACAGTATATGTATGTACACAACATGTACACAATATTTACACAACATATACTTATCACAGTACTTATCACAGTACTTATACATGTTTATATATATATATATATATAATGACATTACACTCAATCAGTAAGTGTTAATGATCAATGTAAGTAACAATATATATATCACATGTCTAATGCATACATACCAGTCCACACACACATGTGCGATTGTGCGTGTGGACTGTCAGCGATGGCGATACATATGGGAACAGGATCAAACAACATGCTGTAGGGCTGGATGGAGATATCTCCAGACCCGAAGGCAATATACTGTGCTCATGAAAACAGCTGGTCACTGTTGAGCACAGTCCATGCACTCTCATATATCGCTGGAGCAACACCATCTCCCACTTATGCATTTTGACAGTTGAATCAGAAAATTGATCACACTTCAATGCATGTCTCAATCAGTATATTCAGAATTCACTTTGATATCTGACAAATAGCTGATAGAGATTACTATGAGCATTGCTCTAATTACGCAGTATCTGGGGGTATCATTTTATGTACCATCCAGAGTGCTGTCATAGATCCAAAGATATAAAAGCAGACCTCCAGCAGACCCATTCGTGGGTAGGCAACGCGATCAACAGCCAAGGACAGGAGTAAGTCTCGCCTGAAGCTACTCGCTGCAGGTTATCCAAGGAGTTGACAGTCCTAAGTAAATAATAAACCATCTGACATGAATTATCACTTAGTGTCTGCAAGTCACTATTGATAAGTCTATATTTTGGTCATGGGTTTCGATCAGTAAAACCCCTGAGAATTGACCATATACATATCTTCACGGAAACACCATGAAAGATATCATTTTCGATTGCATGTGTGATGATGAGATATCTTACAGAGTTGTGAAAGACATATACTGTGATATACAGTATATACATACTGAGTCGTATGTACATATATAAGCTCAAAGTGGCAAAATGGGTAAAAATGTTTCACGTAACATTATAATTGTGTTTTTCGGATCCAATTTTTTTACGGAATCCAATTTCATACCTATTAAGGTACCAAAAAAACATTATGCCACATTTCACATCTCATGTAACACCCTAAATATCTTACATGTAACATCTAGGGGTGTAACACACACTTAAGATTTTACATAACAAACAGTGACATATTGAGCACAATCTTGCTTCTTTCTTTCAAAGAAAAATGCATATGGCTCGTTTTTGACATATTCAAGGGTTACTGATATCATGTAACACCCTAAGGTCACAGGAGGCGATTAGGGTCACTGTAACCCATACTGCCTGAAATGCCGTAAAATATTAGTAAAATGCTATATATTTGACATTATAGTCATGCTGGAATCAGCACAACCATGACTAATATTTCCGGGCTACAACCCAAGAACTGTAGGGCTGCATCCCAATAACTGCAGGGCAACATCCCCAGGACTGTAAGGCTGCTTTCTATAAGGTTGCATACGGCCTAATGGAGTACATAAGGCACTTGACAACTGCCTAGTGGTTCTCACACTTCCTTGAGGGGGGAAGGTGGAATCATTATACATACAAACTTCACTCCATTATATAATACAGATAATGTACACATACAATACATGTACAATTAGATATATGTATAACACACACACACAACACACACATTCCGGTTTTGAAGGTTTTGTTGGTGTTGGTGTTCTGTGTTATAGATCCCTACAAATTTTGGAAACCCCAGTGCATATGTACCCGACATGTACCGGGAACGTGTACCCAACGTGTACCCAACCTGTACCCGACGTGTACCAAAACAGTAAAAAACGGGGTCTGGTACATGTCGGGTACACGTGTACTCTACCTTGTACCCGACGTGTACTTGCTCGCGGCGCGGCATGCGTACCCGGCATATACCCGCCGCCGGGTACATGCCGGGTACATGCGTCCGTGTATGTACCTTATGCCGCCTGCGCATGTATACCCGGCATGTACGCATGTACGGGTACATGTGTACCGCATATGTACTCAGGTTACCGTTGGATGTTACCGTTACTTGTTACCGTTGGATGTTACCGTTGGGACACCCGGGGTACATGGTGGGTACATATGTACTTAGGCCAAGTACATATGTACTTATGGATATAAACATGCCTGGTGCGCACGTACCCGACATGCACCCACGCATCAGGTACATGCCGGTTATGCGTGTACGCAGGTCAGGTATATATGTACGTAAGCCAGGTGCATACGTACTTATTGATATTAACATGACTGGTGCATATGCACCCCGCATGTACATTTGAGTGAGGTACATGCCGGGTACGCATGTACGCAGACCAGGTACATATGTACTTATTGATACTAACATGACTGGTGCATACGTACCCCATATGCACGTGGGTATCCTTCGTTCATCATCATCACCATATCGGTGCCCAATCATTTTCGCTTCTAAGCCAGGGGGGAAGTGGAGGATGTGCTGTGATTATCGTGCCCTTAATAACATCACCATAAAGGACACATATCCATTGCCACCCCATGACACCCTACTAGAACAGCTTAAGGGGGCACGCTGGTTCAGCGGATTCGACTTCAACCAGTTTTCCCATCAGATCCCTATTCATCCAGACGATATCCATAAGACAGCAATTCGGACTAGATACGGTTCATACGAGTGGACAGTGATGCCCTTTGGGTTAACTAACGCTCCTGCGACCGCTCTGCGTGTTCGAAACCGAGCATTCTTCGACTTCATTGATCAGTTCTTAGTCATCTTTATGGATGATACCATAGTGTACAGTCCAGATTTTGACACACACGTGAAGCACGTTCGCCAGTTCCTACAGCGCTGCAGAGAGCATCAGTAGTTCTTCATCAGACCTTCGAAGGTTGAGCTGTTCGTCAGAAGTATTGACTTTTTCGGACACCACATCTCAGAGGCAGGTCTGTCCATCATCGGAGACAGAATCCGTGCAGTCATGGCTATTCAGCCTCCAGTATCCTATGGTCCAACCGTTGGTAAACAGCCTCTACGCCGCATGGCTAAAGATGGCAAGTCTAGCCTTCGGTCATTCTTGGGCATGGTCGTCCAGTTTAGGAGATTTATTCCGAAATTCTCCAAGATTGCCGAGCCACTCAATCGCCTTCTGAAAGATAATGCAGAATTTGTCTGGGAAATTGAGCAGCAACAGGCATTTGACAATCTCAAAAGTGCCATCTGCAATGCTCCAGTACTACAGCTTCCAGATCAGAAACTGCCATCCATTATGGAGGTCGATGGATCAGGCACACACGTTGGCCAAGCAAGTCATCCTACATGATCAAGGCAGAGGTATGAGGCCATGTGGCTACCACAGCGTAACACTTTCTGACACACAGCGACGCTGGCCTATTCCTGAGATTGAGCTTTTTGCCATTTTGGAGGGCTTCCGGTTCTTTCGTCATATCTTGTTGGGAGCTCCAGAGACTATCGTTCGCTCAGATCATCAGCCACTGGTTTATTTCCCGTCCAAATCCACACTACTAAGCCCCAAAGGTAACAGGCGAGGTGGTTGGATGAGCTCTCCGAGTACAACTTTCGGATTGAGCACATTGCAGGCGAGAAGAATAAGGTTGCAGATGCCCTTACACGTATTTATGCCCTTTTCGAACTCTCCGATAGTCTGCAACATCACATTGCCTCATTGGCAATTACATCAGCTGACATATCTCCAGACCCTACATTTATTGCTCTTATATCTGCATCATCGGCTCATCAGCTACACGACATTATCACATCACAGTATGATCGTGATCCCTTTGCGCAATCTATACTTTCCAAACTGGCATCAGCAACATCATCACAGACTGTCCGCAGATTCGAGCTCATTCAGGGATTGCTATATCGCAAGACCATTTTTGGCAGACAGCTTTACATTCCACCTACTGCCAAAGTTCCTACAGATGACGGTGAGATCACACAGCTTCGCCATATTCTTCTGCATGAGTGTCACTCAGCAACTGTTTCTGGTCATGTAGGCAAGAATCGCATGCTCCATCTATTGCGTAGCCGATATTACTGGCCAGGAATGACGAAGGCAGCAATCCAGTACATTCGGGAGTGCCCCGTGTGCCAACGCCAGAAAACGAGGAGACACAAACCTTATGGTCAGGCACATATTCGCTATTGTGTGCCTAAGACAAAATGGCTTGATGTATCACTTGACTGGATTACTGATCTGCCTCTCACCACTAACGGGCACGACAGTATATTTGTGGTAATGTGCCAATTCACTCATCGCTGTCATCTCATTCCATTCAACATGACCTGGACTGCTCAGCACACTGCCGCTATATATATATATATGCAGCATATCTTCAAGCTCCATGGTCTTCCGAGGAACATCATTTCAGATCGAGATCCCAGATTTACTTCTTCATTCTGGCAAACACTGTGGAAGTCTACTGGTACGAGATTGTCTATGACATCTTCACACCATCCACAGTCGAATGCAAGCAATGAGCGAAGCCATGCCTTCATTGAGGACATCCTCAGGTATTTCACATTTTGTTTGATGCATGATTCACCAACCTCCGGTTTATAATTACTGATTAGAAAGTATTTCTTTCCTCAGGTGTTGTTGCAATGATACTTCTGCCAATTCGTGGGAGGACAAGTTGCCTCTGGTGGAGTTTGCAATCAACAACACAGTTTCTGCTACAACTGGTTACACACCTTTTTATCTCGACTCCATGGCGCAGCCACTTTCGCCGCATGATCTGGCAATCACCATTCCGCCAGAAGCTCCTGTTCCAATACAGAATGCTATTCGAGATCACTTTGACCAGTACTCGGCTGTTCATGCCAATGCGGTAGACAATATTAGCCGAGCAGCAGAAATCAATCGAGCCAGATTCAATAAGACTCACATGCCCCGACAATTTGCACTAGGGCAGAAAGTTCTTTTACGGACTGAGTTTATCCAATGGACTGGTTTGACAGAGGCAGGCAGACACTTTAAGCAGCCATATATCGGGCCGTTTACCATATCCAAAGTAGTCAGCCATGGACGTGCTTATGAGCTAGATTTCGGGGATCTCGACATTCGTATCCATCCGGTTCAGCCTGTATCCAGATTAGAGTTATATAATGACTCGATCCAAGCACCTTTGCCTCTACCACAGATGATCACCGAAGAAGGGCAACCATTATTTGAGATATCACACATTCTCTCAGATAAGATCACTAGAGGTGTCAAGTACTATTTAGTGCGATATGCAGGCTACGGCCCTGATGGCTACTACCCGATGGTTACGGTAGGACCTAGAACGCTCTAGGTCCTACCATAAGGACCACTTTTTCAATAATTTTTTGGGGTGCCCTATTGGTGTCGTGAATGGCTACCCTCCGGTTGATGGCATATTTAGGACTTGAACTCAGTCCCCTCTTTCCCACTTGCCGAGTTTTAACCCAAGCGGGATGCTACACTACCCGTATTAGGCACGGGTAGCGTAAAAAATCGTCGAGAACTTTTCTAAAGTCAAAAATCTCTTAAAATAATAGCACATCTTTCATAATTTTTCGCCGACAGACTATGGAGGCTGAGCATGCGTCCAATGATCCAGTAGCACCGCAGCATTATATACAATCATGTTTAGAATAGAGCACAAGTCGATAACCTCATAGCGGACATTTAGGTGCACCCCAATCAACCTGTCCCATCATTTTTAGTCAAATGTCATAAAATTTAAGGGCCAATTTTGGCTTTGGTCTGAAGTCGGGGATGCTATATTGAATGCGCACATGCCGCTTACACACTATTACCTTGCTATTGTCGCCATGTAGACACAATAATTGAATTTTCGAGCCATCTACATAGGCAGAATGTGCGATATTTTGGTGTGTATTCATCGTTGATCCGGACGAAGGGCATTATTATTTTGGGCGATTTAGTGCCTTTTCCAGCTTTGACAGCCAATGCTGCTTCAACCACTATTTTGAGGGCCAAGATGAACTCGGATGGAATTTTTGACAAGACACTACGGAAAGAGCAGCTCGAGAACTTGACGACGTGGGTCTCGAAATTTTCGTAGGACCTATTGTGAAGCGGATAGCCGGGCTTAAATGTAGGTCCTTATGGTAGGACCTAGCTTTTTTTGCTGAAATTTGAAAAAAACCACCACCAAAGCGTGCGCAATTTAAGCACTCCAAAGGTCACCCTATGCATGCAACCACAACTTGAAATGTTCATTTGACTCATAAATAGGATGGGTGATCGCACGTTGAACCAATTAAGTGATGTTTATGCGAGGAAAACACATTTGCACGTAGGTCCTTATGGTAGGACTTTGAATTTGGGTAGTAGCCACTGAACATGGCACCTGGGTCAAAGCCACAGAGCTGACCAATGCAGCAGACATAATAGCTGCCTATGAAGGCTAAACCATATATTAAGCCTATTGCCCTTACTTCTTGTAATATATACTAATACATGTCGATCATCTATATACCCTGCACTTAATGTTGTATCATTATGTTGTATCAGGAGCAGGAAATTGATCCTTCCTTGCTGAGGTGTGTAGTGAGCCTTGTACAAATTCATACCCTTGCACAGATACGCATACATGCGGGTACCATATCTGTGGATAATAAAAGCTGCTATACTGCCTTTGCCGGACCGTGGTTTGTCATTCGGATCTTATGGCCAGTCATTCTGAACTGCCGGAATGTTCTGAGGTAGATGGAGTTGTGATCCTGAGTTGTGTTTGACACACATGACTAAACGAATTCACATTAGTACGTTGTCGAATCCATCTATGAAATGTTCGTCAGAGCGCGCGTACCGGACCAAAAAAAGGAGTTTGGCAGATCGGGTGAGGAATTAAAGTGGACTGTAATCACTTAAAGTAGACTTACAAGTCCCTCCGATATCTCGTAGCAGCGCCTTCTCCGCCTGCATTAAAACAAACCTTGGAAAAGAAGGTTCTCCATTCGGCCGATGAACCTCCATAGCAGTTCCAGGAGGGAAGGAAGGGGTGGATGCACTATTATAAGGCCGTGGAAACAAGTACCCAAAGGGTCGAATCGTCGATCGGCAAGCGCGATATCTCTCCGTAACGTAAACCTCGGACAGAGATACCCTGAGCGTCACTCTGAAATACGAAACGCCAAGCAATCAGGGGGGCAACATCCTAAGAACTGTATATAGGTGAGGGTTTAAAGTGGACTCCTCATAGAGACCCCCCGATATCCTAACCCTGAAGTACTATAAGTATTATATGGGGGGCTACATCCTAAGAACTGTAGGGCTTAAAGCCTAAGGTGAGGGTTTAAAGTGGACTCAGTTCCCTCCGATATCCTAAAACACCTTGAGGGACGCCTCACTGGTGTAAGAAGACTGGCCAGCTCAACAACAAAGACATCAAAGACATATACAAAAGGTATGTACCCTACATTGTGAGGTCACAACACTTCCAAGAGGGGAGATCTGTCAGGGATATGACCGATGACATATGTATCATACATGTCATAGCTGTCATACATGTCATGTCATGTCATGTCATGTCATGTGTCATAATGACATACAGTCGTCAAGTATTGTCAGTACGGTCGACTATGACATGTACAGTCAGAATGCCTGTCATCCACCTAAGGTGAGTGACATCTGTCATCGAGAGGCCAAGTATATGGCATCGAGATGGCGAAGCAAGACAAGTCTTGAAGAACCGAAGTGTCCTGATAAGACGCGTCTTCGCTTCAAGCATGCACTGAACAACATGCGAGCATCAATGGCTATATTCGTCTAGCCGATGCGGGAAGTTCACCTAGTGCTCTCGGGTTCACAACCCGATGGTGGTAACGCATGCGATGCGTGAGAGCACTAGAGTATATGAGGAGCATTGGGCTCAAGCAAGCACTTCTGGTCACCAGACTGCTGCACTCATACCCACCAAACTCTTGCGCGTAGCTGTTGCAGTTCAATAACAGCCGTGCTACATATCTTGTCCATCAAGGACCGTGACACTTGGGAACTCGTGATGTGCCAATCTAGGGTTTCAATATATTTTGGAAAGGATGCCAACCACATCTTCAGCTCCTGCAATGTGTGGCACCCAAACGGGCGAATGGCTACTATCCTTAATCCATCCAGATCCTCCCACAAGGATCTAGCGCAAACGGGCATGGCGACGTTGTATGTCGTATTTCTTGGCCCGGCATATGCTTTTTTGGGGCAATATTTATGAACCTTTTGAATTATCTATAACATTGGTTTGCTTGAAATGTCGATGGTTTGACCTTTAATCTTAGCGTGGTTTGGGTGGGTGCTTTCACAGAATTTTAATTAAAATGCTAGATCCTCCCACAAGGATCTAGGGCACCGACAACTCTAGGCCTTGTTACACGAGCTCGGGTTGGTGCGTATGTTGTTAACCCTCGAGGGTATCACCAAAACTAATTTTGTAAGCCCTTTAATATCATACTAGCCGTATTAATCGCCGCATATGCGCATGGCATGGTGTAGTACCGTCGAAATTCAATATTTCCATCATAATCTAGTCCAATAATTTCGCATTTTTGGCGTGAGTCTTGGTCCATTTTAAGCTTTAAGGATAGAGCTTTGCCTTGGTGAGCACTTCAGTACTTTAATATGACTTCAAAGTCTCCTTGGGATTTTTTGGGGGATTTTTTGAACGGTTAGAACTACCGCTAAGGGTTCTAGAATACGATTTTCAGACCCTGATAATGACGGAAATATTGAATTTTGACGGTACTACACTATGGCATGCGCATATGCGGCGATTAATCCGGCTAGTATGATATTAAAGGGCTTACAAAATTAGTTTTGGTCATATTCTCGAGGGTTAACAACATACGCACCAACCCGAGCTCGTGTAGCAAGGCCTAGAGTTGTCGGTACCCTAGATCCTTGTGGTAGGATCTAACATTTTGATTAAAATTCTGTGAAAGCACCCACCCAAACCACGCTAAGATTAAAGGTCAAACCATCGACATTTCAAGCAAAGAAATGTTATAGATAATTCAAAAGGTTTATAAATATTGCCCCAAAGCATATGCCGGGCCACTATATACGACATACAAGGTCGCCATGCCCATTTGCGCTAGATTCTTGTGGGAGGATCTGGATTAAGGATAGTAGCCACATACTTAAGGATTATGTATATCTTACCCATGTGACCGCGTTCGTGTGATGTGTCCAATATACATGACCCAAGTCGTATTTTGACCCAAACATGATTAATATACCTGCATACCTTGAGATATATCATGTATATAGTGGCAAAGGATCGATACACGATTGGCAAAAAATGTGGAAGATACACCCCGTTTTTGAAGCTTTAAAAAACGCAGCAGTTCAAAATTTGGTTGGGGCATGCTATAAATGTATTAGCTAGGAGCATATATGATGGACTCTCGTCGAACCACGCACCATACTACTTAGTATAGGTCCCATGTGGAAAGTATTCCTTGGCGTTGACTTGTAGAAAGCTCGTGGGGTGCCTAAACAAATTATTGAAAAAGTGATCCTTGTGGGAGGATCTACAGCGTTCTAGGTCCTCCCACAAGGA
Organism: Cymbomonas tetramitiformis; assembly: GCA_001247695.2. NCBI lineage: Eukaryota > Viridiplantae > Chlorophyta > Pyramimonadophyceae > Pyramimonadales > Pyramimonadaceae > Cymbomonas > Cymbomonas tetramitiformis. The sequence continues at coordinate 25,246 of LGRX02016889.1, read as the reverse complement.
TCTCGGGATAGTAGCCACGAAGAGCGGAATGCCGGCCAGTCAGTGTCCTCGTCCTGGAAGGCCAGGGAAGCACCGATAGGCCCATCCAACAGCGGGGGGGCGGTGGAATCCTCCACAGGCACCACCGGAGCGGCGGCATCGACGGAGTCAATCATGTTATTAGCACCACCAGGTGCGGGCAGCTGCAACCGCACGGACTGAAATGCCGGTCCCAAGTCGGAGTCAGCCGGCGGGGTAGATGCTTTGCCTGTGGGCGGCGGGTCAGATGTTTTGCCTGCAGGAGGTGGTTCAAGTGACGGACGAGGCGCGGCCGGCTTGGACGATTGAAGATGCTTGTCGTTGGCGAAGGCCTCGATGCAGACGTAGGGGCAAGCACCACGGGTGTCAGAGTGCGCGTCAGTGACACCCCACATGCGAAAACACACTGCGCATGGGTAGCCCGTGCCGGACCACTTCTTCTAGAGGGCAGTGGGAGAATCCGCCACCCACTCCCCGTCAAGCGGTGTCTTCGATTGTCGCTGTGGGCGAAGCGCCATGGCATTAGGGCGGACAGGGGGGTCAGGAGTCCGGGGTTTCTGAGTCGGGGTCTTGGGGCGGTAGCCGGAGGAGCCAGACTGAGTGCCGGATTCCTGCTGGGACGAAAGTGTGGCAAGGGGGCTTTCGTCCCGGAAGGCAAGGCGGATGCGGAGGGCAAGGCGGTCAAAAGTGAAGGCATGACCTGAACGCAATTCGCGGAGCACCACCAGGTAAAGGGGGGTGACGTAGGAGGGGCTCTTCTTCGCGAACTCGGCCAAGATGTGCCAGAGGTCTGCAACGCGGTCGGAGTCGCTGTACGTCGGCTTGACCTTGCGGTGTCGTTCACAAAGGCGTCGAATGGTGGCGAGTTGGGGCGCAGGGTCCACGGTCTTAGAGAGGACAACTGCGCGCATCTGGGTCCAGTAGCGCATCCCATCGGCGTCGGGCACACCCTCGACCTCGTAGCGCAGTCGCTGAAGGGCATAGCGGCCGTCGGCAGGATGAGAACGAGCACACTCGTGGTAGAGGGCGAGAGCATTACCACGAAGAGGGTGGGGCAAGAGGCAGAAGAGGATCTCGTTCATGGTGACGTGAAAGAAATCGTACTCGTGCTCCAGGTCGAGCAACTTCGCTGCCTCAGCGTACGAGATGGGGAACATCACGTGTGCCAAGCCGGCAGTGAGGGAGGCAAAGTCAGGGTCGGCGGTGTCATTGTCAAAAGTAAAACCAGTGGGGAGCTTGAATCCAGTAGATTTGAGGAAGTGCACGAGGTCGCTCCCATACTGAAACACGTAGGACAGCTGGTCGCTGTACTCCTCCTCGCGACCCTCCTCAACAGGCGTGGTCACAAGAACGTCGGGATCGTTGAAGAAGTCGAAAGCCGTAGGGGCCTCAATCGTGGATGTCGGTTTCGAACGTAGGGAGGATGTCCCCACGATACGGCGGGGTCGATTACCAGCAGATGGGGTACTGTGCGAAGCAGTCGGTGATGGTGACGGAGATGCACCCTGGCGCGCACGCGCTGCGCGTAGGGCGGAGCCAACTCCTTCACGTCGGGCGGTAGCCATGTCGGGCAAAAAGTAATGTTGGTCCAGCTGAATTGTGACGCACGTACTGTGCGTGAAGTGTCGGTAAATGTTTGCAAAAGCGAAGTGTCGGGAAGGTCGGAGGCGGCCGATGCGAAAGCAAGGCGGTCGTTGTCGGTAAGTGTCGGTAAAAAGATGTCGGCAGGAGTGTCGGTAAAAATGTCGGAATAGAGTCACAGGGCGCGAAGCGGACGGAAGACGGAAGAAAAAGCCACCAATGAACGTGGGTGGGCTATAACCTTATAGAAAAGTAGATATATATCAATATATATATATATATACTCTTCTGCTGAGTGTGTAAGCACAGTGAGACAGGGTTTTCGGTTCGTCTAAAGTCGAATTAAACTGAGAGATAGTCGGACTTTAAGCAGGCGGACCGTGACACACGAGCTGGGCAAACAACAGGCACTGCAAGTGACATCCGAGCAGGCGAGGGGTGACACGGGGCACCACAGACCTCCCCCCTTATGGGGGGGGGTGAAAGTCGGTGTTCCCATGATATCCTCGCCCGAGTGTTTACATTTTGAACAGTGCTTGCCTACTTCTTAGAGTGGGTATCTCGAGCAAAGTTGAGAGTACTTCAAGGCTTCTTATTCTCGTGTATCAAAGTGTCCATATACAGTATATTACGAGCACAAACTGTTTTCTAGGAGAGCACTACTTGCTGAAATCTGTATAGGCAGCCCTGCCCGGGAGTCCCGGTGCAGGCCCCTATGACAGATTCCTAGGTAGCCAACACTGGACCGGTGACTGATGCATGTTTGTGCTGTGACACATCAAGGTGTCACATGTAGCTAGGACCGAGACCGTTCCGACTTCGAGACCGTTCCGGGTATATCTAGCTTAGGGTTTATTTCTTATGAGAGTTTATCTATACTGAGTTCACAGACTATCTGATATCTTTGGACTAGGATATTCCGGTACTACTTTACCACACCCATGACAGCGTTCACAAAAACCATTGATGCCATATACACTTTGACGTGGGAATATTTCGGAACCATATTTCGAAAGCTGTCTATTTGACTGTCTTCATGTTTGTTTGAGTACGGGATTCGTTCGGTTCGGGGGTTTGTGCCATACGGCTGAAGGGCAACCATCAACGAGACAAACGGAATGACTACTCTTGCGTGTAACGATACATCCCGGCTTTGGATATTTGATGGATATTGCCATAGTTTCTTGCGTTGGTAGTAACAGCTGGTTAGCAAGTTAGCAACATGTGGGAGCAAGATTCGTGACAACTCTACGGTTGCCAACGATGTAAGTGCCCTCGTTTTTTAACTGCCCAGGAAACATGGGGAAATGGCTACTGCCCCGCAGTCCTTGTAATAGGACTGGAATCGGGTTCCGGTCCTATTACAAGGACTACTGGTGTTACCATAATGCTTTTAGACGTACTCTTGATGTTTTGAGCGCCTGTATTCGGTTCGTATCATCGTTGGAACTTGAACTAAATATACCTTGGCCCGCTTGCCAAAACAATGTCGCAATTGCATGCTACGTTATCAATATTAAGCATGGGTAGCGTAAAAAATGACTGGATTCCAACCACACCACAGTGGCATTTTCGGATTTTGTATACCCAGGCTACCTCAACCGATGTTTTGAGGGCGAAGATGACCTCCGATCATTTTTTTGATAAGACATTGCAGAAAGAGCAGCTCGCGAACTTGACAACATGGGTCTCCAAATTTTCACAGGACCTTCGTGGAGGTAGCTAGCGTGAGAAACATCTCGGTCCTATTACAAGGACTGGCCATTTTAATTATTTTTAATTGATTTCACCCCCACCCGTTTAACCCTCTTAATCACATACCAACATTTAGTGGTATGTATAACGTAGATTAAAAACAATTACTTTGACACCCAATAATGGTCTCCAAGCCACTCACATATCGAATATATCGATAGCACACGCCCCCAACGTGTTTCATCCTCCGGTCCTTGTGATAGGACTGGAATAAAGGGCAGTAGCCAGAAACGATACAAACATTGCAATATATGTGACATACCTCATAATATAAAGGTTGGGGGTCCTAGATATTGTGAGTTCATCACACTCGATGAGGCACGTGTGCACCTTTCTAAAAGCCCTGGTTGTGAACAAATGCAGCCGTCGGTGGTTACATTCGAGTGACCAAGCTGTTGCATTCGGTGTAAGAGATAAACGGCGAAGTTCACTCGATGAAACTAAAATCGGTTTATTGCTTTCTCCGTCCTGTGCGAGCTCCAGTTCTTATATTGGCTGCACCGATGTGTATATGCGCAAGTCCACTTGGAGGTATCGAATAAATGCGCCGTCTGATACGGTCGCAACTCAAGAAACGCATGTCCGAAGTGGGAATAGCGACACCGTTGTGCTTTCTGCTCCGAGAGAGGACGTGAGCCAAATAGGTTCACCCCCCACAGCCAACACTCGCTTTGCGCACCAAGTATAGTTGCTGAACTGGCGGGGCTCAGGCCAGATCGTGACGAGCTTCTTCTGGAGGATAGTTTTAGGAAAAGCATCACGAACACTGCGCTTGAGGACGAGGTGAAAAAGTTGAAGTCCACCCTAGCTTCAACGACGTTCTGAAGACTTATCTCGTTTGAAGAATAAACTTCTCTCGGTTTTGACAACTGGAGGGGTGCAGTGGCAAGGCAAGGATAGAGGACGTCGACATAGCACAGATGTTGGTCTCAAAAGAGGCGCAGAGAAGTTCAAGCGGCAATTTTCACAAACGAAAGATGTCAAAGCTCGTGCGAAAGCCTCCGCCATGTCGGAGCGAGACCGCAGATATCTTTACGTTGTGGGCAGGTTGCGTGAGATGTTTGATGGGAACAACGGGGGGGCAATATTCAGAAGAAGATACTAGTAGCTAGCATCCAGGCAAAAATGGACACCTTTAGTGACCTCCAAGCTGGACTTCAGCATGTGGCCACGTCAAACGATGCAAGCTTAACACTTATTAAAAGGCGATATGGGGAATGCAGTATGAATATCGGCTATTGTACATGTAGTTACGTTTAGGCACATTGTGGATGCATTAGGCGCCCCGGTGAGGCGTATATGGTTTCCCCATCGAGTATACACATATGCGAAACTATTTCCTTGACAAAAATGTCACCAAACACTCAAATGCCACCCGTTGTCCGAACCGAAAAGAAGGAATTTTCTCTGCTCCACTGCAAACGCCTCGTCCATGACGTATGTAACCTGCGACGTTGCGCATATAGTAAGGATTGATTTCCCGGGGACGTATCCACAAGTAGGTATGCCACCCATCTCGTATTACATACTTCAAGATGGGCGTAAATGGATGAGTAACGCGAAAGTTGTGCCCCTTTTAGCGAGCTCTACCCACAAGCCTGCGAATATCAGCTATACAGTATGGAATATTGCCTTTGAAGTGTTAAGAATATCATCGTGGACTTGAAAAACAGGGTGGCCACGCTCAACGGTGGACGGGCGGGAACGTGCTGCTAAAGGATACAACGCTCAGGTTCAAAACCATAAAGCAGACGGAGTGGTATGACGAGAAAAACGTGCTCGTCCGCGCTCGGGACTTGTGAACCACTTTGGTGAGTCCACCTCACCAAAGTGGTTCGCGAAAGTGGAAGCACACTTTGGTGAATCACCAAACCGGTTTGGTGCAGGGCTAGGTATCGTGGATTTTGAAGTTATCGATGAGAAACGATAACTAGATAGATATTATCGACAGATAACGATATCAACTTATAGTTATCGACAGATAACGATGACTCATTTTTGTTATCGACAGATAACGATATCTACATTATTGATATCGACAGATAACGATAATTTGCAAGCTATTATCGATATCAGAAAGGCGATAACTAAAAGAATCTCGATATGTGCACTACAATATCGATGTCCATCGTTTCCACAGTCATATTTACTTAGTGTTAATTGCTGTCATCAAAGAATGCTGCAAGGTACCCTCCGAAACAGATTTTTTCAGATCTGAATGCATGGCACCACATGCACTAAAAGTTCTTTCTACCCCAGCAGTGCTTGCAGGAGCTGCCAAGAATTGCCGGGCCATCCTGACCATATTCGGAAGTTCTTTTCTATGATCCCTCCACCATCCTTGAGGGTCACTACTAGCAGGAGCGGCTGGCAACACCAAATATTTAGCAAACTCGTCTACCTTAGTCTGTGTCGGAGCAGGTGTTGCCTCTGAGGCTTCTACTGTGTCATCGTCACAATCTGATGTCGTCTTGCGACGCTTAGGGCCTTTTCCACGGCCCATTTTGACTTGAGGAATTGACGGGGGTGCGTGAGTTCTGAGTTGACGATTATCAGTCTTCAAATATCTGTCTTTGAAATAGTGGTATAATAGTCTAACTATAACACGTCAAATCTGAAATCATCGATCCGGCAAGTTTGAATCTCTGTCAAAATAGGACATTTAAATAGGTTTGACCAATGGCCACTCAGGGATCGGTAAGCCGGGGATTAACACCTGGCTTTTATCGCGATATATCGGTCGGGTCTCGACAGTTATCGCGATATTCTCCGGGTGGGGAACGATAACGATATCTCATTTTTGTTATCGACTGATAACGATATCAGCAAAGAAGTTATCGACAGATAACGATATTAGCAAAAAGTTATCGACAGAGGACAACATGCGCGATATCGTTAAAAAAATGTGTCGACAGAGGACGATAATCACGATATATCGATATATCGCAGTTATCGTGATATCGATACCTAGCCTTGGTTTGGTGATTCACCAAAGGGTGCCGGTGCTCACCAAGGTGTACTCGGTCCGTTTACATATTCGAGTCGTATATCGTTGTAAAGGTCTCGACAAGGCGCATCTCGTTGCGCAAAAATCGATTGTGCGAATCGACCGAGTACACTTTGGTGAGCCAAAAACCCTTAATTCCACTTTGGTGAACCACTTTGGTGAGGGGTTTCCCTTAGGGCTTCTAGGGTTGAAGGGGGTAGAGAACCAAATTACTGTCTTAAGAGTGCTTCGAACCGTAATATTCACATTTTAGAGTTATCAATCTGGCGGTGATAGCATAATTTGCCTGAGGTATAAATCGTATGATGTCAACCGCGTCCACGTTTCCGCTAGGGTTTCGTCCCTCATCTGCGCGCTCGCTTGCAAGCAAGTGCGCGCTGCGGATGAGGGAACAGCTTACGAAAATATTATCTCATGTGTGTTATCTTTCAATACCAATTCGTACGGTCTGAAAGGCCAACCACATTTCTCGTTAAGGGCCGGCGCGGTCATGTGGGTACGTTGAGCGGGATCTTAGGATTTTCGCGACTTCCAAAAGTAGTGAAAGGAGTCATCATTCTTTGCGATGCGAATACCCCCTGACTCAGTAGAAATATGTGATAATATTAGATAGGAAAATTTTAGTTGGATGAACACGTAATCTTAAAAATCTTCGTCTGGCTGTACGGGGTCTCACTTCGAGAGAGAGAGAGAGCGTTCCGCGAAATTACATAGTCAACAAATAACATCTGTACATCGCAAAATGCTCAAAGCGACATCTGCTGTAAAATGGTTAAGAACTGCAAAAACGGACATGAATTGCAAAAACGGTCACGATTCTGCAAAAGCCGACACTGGAACTTTGCGTCTCAAAATGACATATCGTACAAAAAAGCAGCCATATGCCACCGCCCAAGAAATGTGGCGTACCCCACTTCAACCTTTTCGCGGGGACGCACGATTAAATGCAGATCTTACTACATTTTCAGTGCACGGTTCAGATGAATGGGATTATGATTCCGAATTTCGCACGTCTAATGAATCACGAAATGTATCCAAGACGTGAATGATGTTGCGCCACATCGGTTATAGAGTTGGACGTTGGACCTTTCCAGGCTCGTACATGACCAGTAATAATCACGAAAAGAGAATATTTAAGGGGGGCTTAATGCGGCGGGCTCTCATACTTAACACATGATGGGGTTTCGAGCGATTTCAGCCGTGAAAAAATATTTTAATCGAACTGCCATATTCATCTGCGCTGAATTTCTCTTGCCATGTCAGTTGTGTCGGGAAAACGACAGTTCCCAAATATAAATTATATACAAAAAACGTCATAAATAATTCAGAATACCCAGCGCATTACGCGTTACAGCAGTGTGAATTTTATGAACCACTTTCGCGAACCACTTTGGTGATGTGAACTCACCAAAGTGGTTCACAAGTCCCGAGCGCCTCAAATGAATTAACTCAAGAGCTGGAGAGTGCACACTCAGAAAGCGACTATGCAAGTCCCTACTGAACGACCTGGCCACAGCTGAGAGTGAATACCAGTGGACGGACACGCGCTTCTGCGTGGACCTGAGAAGGTTAAACAGTCTCTCTAGGAAAGACGGTACCCGCTACCTCCAAGACCCGAAGAACTCTACCAGGATGTGGCCAAAGCGAAGTTCAATACTACTGTGGACGGTGGACGCGCGTCCAGGACCTTCCATAAGATACCCCTTGTCACAGAGGAGGACCGCGACAAGACTGCATTCTCGTGATGGGAGAACCAGCTGCACTGGTACACCTCAATGCCGTTCGGGGCTGTAGGTGCTACGGCTGCGTTCGTGCGCATCATGGACCACGAGCTGAGGTCAGAGCAGCACTGTACGGCCTGCTTCGTGGATGACGTGGTGATCTACGGGTGACACCGCGGATCAGCACATACTGGATGCAGAGCGCGTGGTACGTAAGCTTGGACATCAGGGCATCCGGCTTCACTCGGGCAAGAGTACTTTCGGGCGTTCGGGGCCAAGTCTGTATACGTTTTGGGCTTTCGAATTGGACATGGCACCATTGGGGCGCAGAAGGCCAAGATCCAGGCCATAAAAATGGACTTTCCCCGGCCTGAAGACAATTGACCGGCCTCCGAGCTGTGCTAGGACTACAAGGGTCTGGTCGGAGAACCGGAAGGACCGAACTACAGCGCGAGATGGCTAGGCCCATGAACAATCGGCTGCGCAAGGCTGTCTTAGACGTTAAGGCGGCAGCACGACCATTTTGTAGCTACCCCGAGAAGTTTTGTAGCTTCCGGCTTTTGTAGCTTAGCTACAAAATGGTCGCCGTATGGATTTTTGTAGCTATATTATATCACTCTAAAAACACCACCACATCGAATACAAATGTATTGACATGACACCATATATTAGAGGCATCCAGGATCACCCAGACCATGCCAAACATGACGCTTATCCCGGCGCGACGGGGCCTGCGAGACTTGTGGAATGCAGCACATCATCTTGTGATTAACATATGATGCATGTGCGAGATGTATCACTGCGTCGTAAAGTGCGCACCGTGCAGAAACGCAATCCTCAGCCTACGTCGCACACCGTAGCGGTATAATATATGCAGGGTCGTCGTATCGCAACCTTTCTTGCACAGCGACCAACAAGGCTATATAACAATCTGAAAAGGGTATGCAACAGGGAAGATATCTTCCGTTGAGCTGGTACGGCCCCAAATCAAAAATTCTTTCGGCCCGCCTTCGGCCCGCCCGGTCCAAACTACAAAATGCCCGCTGCAGGCGCGAAATTTTCAATCTTAAGTATGAGAAAATGCAAAAATCGCAAAATTTTCATCAAATTTTTAGAAGTTTGCGCCAAATTGGTTCGGCCCCAAAGCAATTTCTCTTTCGGCCCCTCTTCGGCCCGGGCCTCATTTTGGCGACTCAGGTCGGCCCGGGGCCGGCCAATCGGGGTAAGATATCTTCCCTGGTATGCAACAACGTTACGATTCGATCCTGAGTGGGGCTTTGGAACCCACTCGCTCGTTTCCACACTACGATAACGAGGTAACACGCTTGTGTCAAGCCTATTCTACGGCTTGACATGCTGTATTATGTCGCCATTCCATGATTCGTACCTCCTTGGTGCAACGCACCATAATAATTATAACGGGTACTTTGTATAATATATTCACATACAAGTTATACCGAATGTGTAGGAGGCTACACTCCAGCTTCTTCACTTCTTTACACTTTCGGGCTTATCTATTACTAACTATTAAACGACCGCACGAGGTATGATTTCGATACTACGGCGGTCAACTATCCGGAATACGATTTCGATATTCACTTCAATGTATGCTTTCAATGTATGCTTTCAATACAAATATACACGGCGGTTACGGTTTCGTACTTTTTATGTTACTTTTTACTCAGTTCAGTTCTCATCTCCGAAACTGGTTACACTTAGAGTTCTTATACATTCATGAACTCTCTTCATAGCTCAACTGTACTGAGTACTCCGTACAACAGACTAGGCACCTCACATCAACATCATTCCGATCGGTCCGACTGTACTCCATACTGAGTACTCTTATAGTTGTAGTTGCTTTTGTTGTTTATACTTTTATAGTTGTAGTTGCCGTTTTTCTTGCTCTTGTGCTTGCCTCCTAGCACAGAATGAACATCGAACGGTACGTAGTCGATGTGGTATATAATCTCACGGTGTATGCCATATGTATTGGGCCACGCACTTAATAGTATGATTGGCAGGCATCGATAGGTCATGGCAACATGACATATGCAAATGATGATTGCTAAACTTTTGTAGCTATAGCTACAAGAATGCATACAAATCTCAAGTTCGTAGCTAGCTATTAAAATGTCATGAATAATATTTCAAGCTAGGAGAAATACAAACAAATAGTACCGCGCGCATGATTTGAAAAACAAACTTATTAAACTAGTAGGACCGCGAGTATGACATTAAACACAGGGATATTATACGATTACGTGGGGACATTCATACTAGCACGAGGCGCACAAGAAATAGCAAGTAAGCATTTCAGATCGATTGAAATTTAGCAAACACAAAATACACCCTTTAAAATATACAAGTACGCCCTTTAAAATATACAAATTATACAAGTACAACGTTGCGTGTGTGTGTGTGAATATAGATATATATTGTAGTGAGAATGTACCAAACCTAATTTATGTACATAACAGCCTCCATACTGTACACTGCGTATAAACGTAACCTTTTAAACATATACCGTTTTATATATTTATATTCGGACGTTCACTCGTCACCTTAACAGTACCACTAAACTATCTAAACAGTGTTCGACGCTTTGCATTTTGCATTTCTGAGTTCTCAGTTCAGTGTCGACCCTGTCGAGTGTGACACACGACAGAGTATTTCCATTCGATCGAGTGCCACGAGTGGCGAGAGGACGCACGATGCGACGGTGTGATGTTGACGTGTCCATGTCTCTTCACCTACTGCGCAGCGCTGGCCTCTCGAGAGTCCTGTTGCCTGACGTGAGCGATGCGATGCTGAGACGCACGGGAACTGAAAGGTCTCTTATTTCACGAGCGGAGGTGCGAGAAACCGACCGGTCCGTCTCAGAAGTTCAGAACCACACTGTCGCTGAACAATTACAGTCATTATGCACGCTGAAAATCCTCACTATTTCAAATTCACAAGTATGAACGGCCACAAATATGGAAAAAAACGAGCTGGGCGATTGCCAAAAGCGTCAGAAAGATTGCGGAACGATTGCGGAAAGGCCATCGCGAACTTAAAATCTTGCTTGTATCCAGGAGTTTCAATTATCGGCCGAGGCTCATACTTTTCTAGACAGCAACAGCGGTTGGCTAGCCCTGCAGGAAATTTGGAGGAGGCATCACAGTCTCATTAAAAATGTATGACCCTTCGGCAAGCTATGCGGGCTTATGATCCCCAGCTTTCGCTTTTACTCAGGTGATGACTGACCGCGTCACAACTAGTTGTGAGTCTTTGTTGCCCCCCGTTTGCACTACGGGCGATTTGATATAAAGCCCTTTCCTCTTGCTGCGAATGGTAGCGCCGCTTACTTGGCGAAGAACTTCGTTGACTCCCGTCGGTGCAATAGTACGTTGGGTTAGACTTGTGACCTGCCAGCGACAACCTTGGTCGGAGTTCGATGTTTGATATTGTGTGCTATTTATTTGCATCCTCGTGTGTAATAGCACACACACACACATACACATACACACAAACATATATAATTGCTACTAGGCTGCTAGTTTCTAATCTAAGGATTCAACTACCCGTGGGCCCATTGACTACTCCAAGCCCATCATCCTTTACTGTGCACGGACTGGAGCAAGCACGGCATCGGAGCTGTGCTGGGGCAAGTGGGATATGATGGTCAAGAGCACATGTGCGTGGCCATCAGTCACTCTCTGAGCAAGACAGTACGCCAGCTTCCAGGATGAGATGCTAGCGGTGGTGTGGGCTGTGCGCACACTGAGGCAGTACCGGCTATATATGGGGTGAGGTTCAGATTAGCGATAATGGTTTAACTATCATCTGTTGATGCTCGGTACAGTTCGCACAATGCATGGTGGTACGCCAGAGTGAATACTATAATTTACTGTCTACATGCATGTATTCATAACACAACATGTGCTATGCGTGTACGAATCGTCGTCTCGCGATGCATGCTACTGTGATCTGAATATGCAGTGACATTCGCTCATACCTATGTGTGTTTCACACTGTGAATCGTTTCGTTGGTAGCCTTGTATGCGCGACGCGTCGTGATTATCGCTGTCCGATTTCATTATTGGATGCCTCTGTTGCTTGGTGCAAATCGCACAATGTGTGGTGGTAAGCCAGAGTGAATACTATAAAAACCTCATCGCTTCCGGGATGCTGCAATGCCGTATGCAGGGTGTCGAAACCCCTATGGGTCCAGGTTTTGGAATGGAGGACGACATCGACACGTCATCATTGTCACTCGGGGAAACGCTGGAATGCGAACATATTTCCGATTTTTTTTTTCTCTTTCCCCCTTTTCCTTTCCTCTCCAAGGGTTTCCTTTCCATATTAGCTAACAGACTCGTCATTTAGATATCTAATTGACAAGTCTTTCCCCTGGAAAGCGTGTTGGAAGGCGTATCTGCGTAGGAACCTGATGTCCCCAGTCAAAGGGACTTTCTTACCCCCGATCAGTTCGATCACGTTTCACGCCTGCCTTCGGGGTGCCCCTGATATCATTGTCTTGCATGGCATACGCATATGTTCGATGTCGTGGTTTGAGTCGCCAACCTTTTACAGAATCTGGTCTCCGGGACGTAACGGATGAAGGCAAATAATAAAGAGGCAGATCGTGCTGCTGCTGAAGTTTATGTTTGTGCTGCTGCAGAATAGCCGACGCGTATACATCATTTCACATTTGCGCGACCATAGTTCGACCGTCCCTAAATTAGCTAGAGTACAGTATTTTCCGTCGTTCGCAAATGGAGAATTACCACAGCTAGCATGTTTACCTTTCGTGTGAATTGTGAGGTTCAGCACAAAGATCTATACAAATGGCTTCCCACCGCACAATATGCATCTCTCAATGGTGACATCGTGACCAAAGGTCACTAGGTCTTAACTTGCAAAAAATGGCTTCTCTGTGGCCAGACGCATTCCATGCAATGATCAAACGTTATATATATATATATTAAATACACCTAGTTTATAATATAGTTAGGGAGCTGGACACAATACACCCCAGGAAGACATTACCTTTTCATGATACATCTTTTCACACTATATCAGCATTGTCATTTCACGTCGCATTGCCCAGTTCACTGAATCGCATGCCATGTATTTGTGTTGTATCAACTGGGAAGATGAAAGCTGCTATAGATTTCCATCCTTTGCTGTTCTTCTGGAAATCTTGGGAATTAAGATACCGCTGCGAAGATGCCTTGTCACAATTCCCAAAAGGAGACAATTTGGAAAATTGTATCCAACCTTTATATTTGAAGCTCCTATTTAAATCGTGGCCATTTCGGCCACAGATGGTTTCCTAAGTGAGCATACCGACATGCAGGAGTCGATGTCATCAGCCCATCGTTGACTCCATGGCCAAACGAAAGTCCTTGGCACCTTGCCTTGCCTTTTTAATGCAACCTGTGATTATAGCATCAACCAAATTCTCAGATTTCAACGGGACCCAGCAGAGATAATATATTAAAAAAAGTCCCAGGATCATCGAGCAGTAACACAAGCAGAAGATCAACCCTGCAGCTTGCGAGACGGTCTCGAATCACCATGGCGCATGCTGAAAGCACATGTCAACAACGACATGTCACAACACATTACTAGACACGTGCAGACAACACACAGCAACACCATATGTTCCCAACACAGGTCAACGTCACATGTCAACATCACTTGTCCCAAGACACATTAACACCACATGTCAACACTGCATGTTACAACACATGCCGACAACACATACCAACAACACATGTCCTAGCACATATTAATAATGCGTGTCACATCACATGACAACAATCCATGACAATAACATAGGTCAACAACGCATGCTACAACATATGCCATATGCGCCAAAGCAGCTCCCGACATGTCCGCCCCTTCCTCGATCAAACAACTTTCGCGTTGGTTCAAGGAGATGTCCGCGGCGAGTGCTACAAGCGCAGCGGCAGGAAAGCCCATGGCCATAGACGCGCACAAAGGTACCATCCGAGGCCACCGAGATTTTTGGGGGTTGCACAACGAGTCAGCGCATCTAAGTGGAATGCGTGAGCTAGCAGGAGCTAGCATCATGGAGCAGCGAGCAGGTGATGTGCCAATGGGCGGAACAAACTTACAACTCTCACCGCAGCGCTTGGCTGGTCATCACTTCCCACAATCAGCCTTCTCTTCTTTGATGTTGCTGCACTTGGATCTCCCGCTGCTGTCAGCCTTTCCCGTCGTCACCAAGACTGCCGGTGCTGCGAGGGCCCTCAACCACAACAGCGTCATCGCACTCTGCCGAGAAACCGGCCACCAAGCCAAACCCATCTCTTCCATGTCCGTCATAAATGCGCATGACTGATACCGCGCGGACAGCGGCGCTCTCACCGTGTGAAGGGGAGACAAGAAGGATACGAAGGGTCCAGTGCTACCCAAAAAAGAATCATGCAAAAGCACTCAGGGGAGGTAAAGCGCACGCGATCGAGGATGCATGGTGAGTACACCCTGCTGATCGATGCGATGCGGGTTGATTGGGCTCTGCCCAGAATGGAGATCGTGCCGCACTTGGAGGGGATCCGGGTTGATTGGGCTCTGCCCGGGAATGGAGATCGTGCCGCATTTGGAGGGGATCCCG
>LGRX02016888.1:0-19622 GCA_001247695.2 Cymbomonas tetramitiformis | reverse complement strand
GGCGAGAGGTGGTGGGATGCTGCAGCGAGCACGCCGCTCAGATATGTAGGCGAGAGGCGCGGGGCTTCTGCAGCGAGCACACAGCTCGGAGATGCAGGCGAGAGGTTGGGGGATGCTGCAGCGAGCACGCCGCTCGGAGAGGCGGGTGAGAGGTGGGGGGATGCTACAGCGAGCACGCCGCTCGGAGAGGCGGGCGAGAGGTGGGGGGATGCTGCAGCGAGCACGCCACTCAGATATGCAGGCGAGAGGTGGGGGGCTTCTGCAGCGAGCACGCCGCTCGGAGAGGCGGGCGAGAGGTTGGGGGATGCTGCAGCGAGCACGCCGCTCGGATATGCAGGCGAGAGGTGGGGGGCTTCTGCAGCGAGCACGCCGCTCGGCGGGAGTTGGGGCGGTGCTGCAGCAAGCACGCCACGCGGAGGAGCAGATGGGAGGTGGGGGGATGCTGCTGCAGCGAGCACGCCGTTGGGAGACGCATACAGGATGTGGGGTGATGCTGCAGCGAGCACGCCGCTCGGAGAAGCAGGCAGAACGAGGGGTGATGCCGCAGCATGCACGCCGCTCATGGAAGCGGGCGAGAGGTGGGGTCATGCTTCCGCAGCGAGCACGCCGCTTGAAGAAGTAAGTGGTTGGAATACTCCTGCGCCTCCACCGTCAGGGAGAACTCCTGCTTCCATGTTCAGTGAGGCGCAAACGAAATTGACCTTGCTACATCAATCGATACTGGTTGGCACCCGTGACACATGTGTCGCACTTGTGACTCAAGTGCAATCGCTGCTGAGTGCGGTGCAAGATTCTCACCTCACGACGCCAACATCAGATGAAGAGGTGGAAGAGACATTCTGGGACAGCGAGGATGGGCTTGAAGCGACTGACATTGAATCCGATGACTCCGATTCCGAATACGATGCAGGAGTCAAGCCGGAAGACACGCTGCATCAGGAGATCAAGGTAATATTTTCCGATCCTGATTTTGAGTACATCCGATCTGGAGGTGATGACTTGGAACATCTGGATATCGATTTGCCTCTCTTGATGGGGAGACTAGATCAACATTGTCCGCAACTCATGGGCATGGTGGATGCGGTCGTTGCCGTGGGGGATCCTCGTGGGCGCAATAAGGAGGACGGTGGGTTTGGGATCTCGGCGAGAAGAGAGACGGCGACTATGGGTTTGCTCATCATGCTATCCAGCATCTCTCAACGCGGGTTTCAATTGTTGCGCATGGTGTTCACGATGGCGGCGTTCACATGCTCTCGGGGAAATCGACTGGTGCTCTCAGTGTTGGGCTCCAAAATGTTTCGCTTATCCTACAATTATGGTTACTTTCGTGAGAGGATGACCCGGCTGTCCAAGCGCCTTCAGACGGAAGTGCCTGCAGCACTGAAAGCCGAGCGGAAGTTGCTCAACGGAATCGTTGACAACTGGCAGATTTACATCAAGCCAAAGTACGAGCGCAGCACCGTGCCGCCTATCATGAAAATCGGTGTTCAACGGGGTGTATGGTCCGCCAAAGGCAACGGAGTGGAGGAATGCGAGCACGCTGATATGGAGCCCACGGTGCCCTTGCACAAGGTGACTGTCGCGGCAGTTCTTGACGGTGGAGTCGCAGATGGAGGAGGCATCAGGCTTGATGACATGGATCAAGGGATCATCGACACCCGCCTCAGAGAAAGGACTCAGAATGTGATGGCGGCGGCCAGTGTGGAGGGGGTAGCCAAGGCCTCAAAGCCGACGACTCCTCGTTGGGCGCTGGGGTATGTACGCACCGTGATTTACTCTCTGATGATGCTGGTTAATGTGGACATGTCCAGTATCGAGGGAAACCTACAAACCTTTGATGCATTCGAGTCTGAGTTTGAGCTGGATGCTGAGAGTGAAGACTTTCACCGGAGGTACATGCTGCTCACAGCAGATGGGGTGCCATACGGACAAGCGATTCGTGCTATCCAACAACGGGCGTTGGGTGAGGGGAAACGCCATTGGTTGGTTCCGGATTTGGGACACTTTCACTTCAAGCTGCACATGCTGGAAGGGATCGGGAAGGCGACTTGGTCCCTTGGATATGAGAGCTTGGCTAAGCACCTAGACCGCAAGAAGATAATGCGCGAATCTCAGAAAGGCGTGTTCGAGGTCCATCAAGACTTTCTTGAGGTGTGTTATGATGGGATGTGGGGAGCTGCCATCGAGGAGTGGCACTTGGATTACATTCGCCGGGTGCCAAATTCCGATGAGATCAGCACGGCGGAGAAGATCGATGACTTCTTCAGCTACATGAGCACGGTGTGTGACAGCAAACCATTCACAAAGTTCTGGTGGACTCAAATCCTCCAGAAATACGCTTTGCTTTACTTCGCTCTACGTGATGCCATTCGGGTGGCGGACATGATGATGGTGGAGACGGTACAGAGGAGGGCAGTCTACCTATTCAGGTTTACGGGCAAAGTGAAATATGTGGTGGTGACCTTGGCGATGCTGCTCAACTTTTTGCGGTTGCCATACAGGCTGGTGGAGTACATTCGGTACAATCGGACGATCAGCTTGACTGGCAAGTCAGAGAAGAACTCGGCGGGGGACATCTACATCGAGAATATGAATGCATTTTTAACCTTGTGTTGTGGGAGCACCGCGGATGACAACTGGTTGCGAGTGATGTCTATTTTGGTATCGATGATGAGGGCGACGCTCACCGTTTTTTTGCGGATGGCTGGTATCGTTAGATACACTGGGCACAGGCATAACATGGAGAAGGACAAACTCAAGGTGAAGGACTTGTGTCTGACGCTTGGCATGTTCAAGAGTGATGGAGTCCCATTGCCATTGGTTGATCATTTCGTGGTGGACGGTGGTGCTACGAGGATGCCAGAGCATGCGGAGAAGTACTTGGACATCGAGGGGCATTCACGGGCGGCTGTGGAGAGAGCGTGCGATGTGGTCCGCGCGGTGCAAGTGGAGGCAGAACTTTCCATTTTGGCAAATGCGGCGAAGCGAGCATTCGTGTGTGTCATCGGAAGCGCTCCTGTGAGAGTCAGGATGGCGGCTGGTGGTGTAAACCCTGCACGTGTGTACTCATGGTGTGAGGAGGAAAGCGATGCTCTACGCCCAGAGACCGAAGTTGATGAAGGTGGGGATCAGGAGATGGCGGAGCTCATGGCGAATGGCTTTTTGCCCTTGGGCAGTTTGTCTGAATTGGAGAGGGAATGCATCGTAACTGATGGGACGCCGCAACACAGCCTAGCGGTAGAGGAGTACGAGCGGTGGATGCGTGAGAGGACTGGAGACGCTTTCGTGCTTGCGTTCGCGCATCGTGTGAGTAGGGATCACGCGAGTTATTTGGCATGTGAGTTGGAGGAACACTCTTTTGATGGCACAGACTTATTGCTTGGCGGGTTGAGGGCATCGATATCCGATGATGAAGCCATCAACATCGCGGTCATGCAAAATCAGATTTTGTGCACTGATATTGAGGGGGAACGAGTAGCCATTCGAGCGAGATTGGCTGATTTCGAGGTTGGGTGCCAAGCTCGCTTACTACAAGCAGTCGTGGATGGTGAGGATGGCTTGAGATGGAGGCTTGGCAACGGAGTTGGGGGCGATGGAATGCAAGTGGAGGGTGGATGTTTTCATGCGGAAAACTTAAACCGGGCGGAAGCGATGGAGAAAATGAAGGCGCTGCGGGCAAAGGCGGCGGAAGGGACATCGCAACCTGGTGACAAGGGGTATATGCTGGCACAGCGGCTGGTGCCGATGTCTGGTGCGGTCGTGGTGGATTGCTGGAGTTGCAAATCAGTCAAGATGAGTTTTCCTAGTGGATCGAAGTTTGCAGGACACATACCGTTGGCGGCTGTGCGGCGTGCTGATCGGCAAGTTGACCATGACACGCCGGTAATCGAGCTGGGAGGAGTCGGAAAGGCGACTGGCCCTAAGCTTATAGCGCTTGGGCTGACGACAATCGGGTCGCTAGCGGCGTTGACTGAGACATCTATGGCGGCATTGCATGTTCAAATGCAAGTTGCTGGGGTGAAAAACCTCAATCTTCGCAGACATCATGAAAACGCGCTTGCATTGCTAGCCACTGGCGTGGCCGATGAGGATCCCGCTAGTGAAGACGAGCGCGAGATGGAGGATTGCTTAACTTTTGATGATAGTGATGAAGAGATCGAGAGGAATTTGGTAAGTGATTGTGTGAATTGCAATATAGTAGCTAGGGATGTGGGTTAGTAGATGCCGATGTTGTAGGGAGTGGTAAAGATATCTGCCCCATGCATTTGTCCCCAACCTAGTGCGAGGGTAGTAGAATGCATGAAGGTTGCCTTGATATCATGCGCACTCAAAGTAAGTGAGAATGAAGGGTAGGTTTCGTGTGGTGTTATGGAACAGGGATGAGTGCATCTCGGTTGTTGAAGATCGCCAACCAACGCATTTTCAAGCACGCAGAGTTTCGTGGTGATCAAGAAGCTATTTGCACAGCGGCTGTCGGCGGAAGTGACATTTTGGCAGTTATGCCTACGGGGGCTGGAAAGAGCTTGTGTTACCAACTTCCTGCAACCATCGGATCTGGACTCACGGTAGTGATATCTCCACTACTATCCTTGATGCATGATCAAGTAACAACATTAGTCAGTAAGGACATCGCTGCTATCAAGTATACTAGTGAGCTGACAGTTAACGCGAAGGCATGTTATCTAGATATGATAAAGCGAGGGATGATAACATTGTTATATCTTGCACCAGAGACATTAATCAGTGAGCAAGAGAAAGATGCCGATTTGACACGGGCACTTTTAGAAGTCCACGCTATGGCCAAATTGAAGCGGTTTGTAGTGGATGAGGCTCATTGTGTCAGTGAGTTCGGTGCAGACTTCAGAAAGGCATACGCTAGGCTCGGAGAACTGAGAGACCATTTCCCGGACGTACCATTCACGGCAGTTACAGGGACAGCCACAGACAAGACAAAATCAGATATTAAAGTACTGCTAAAGCTTAAGAAACCCATGGAGTTTTGCACCAACTCGCATAGACCCAATCTGTATGTGAGTATCCTAGACAAGATTTTGGAAGATGAGACAGTTTCCGGGCAAAACATTGAAGGGAGTTGGCGACAAATACATAGTTTCATATTGGATCAACCGTCCACCTCTGCTGGCATCGTCTATTGTATGACTCAAGTTCAATGTGAGAAGGTTGCAACCTGGTTGAGTCAACAAGAGCATACGGGTGCTTTAATCACGACGGCACACTATCACGGAGGAATGATATCTTCCGATCGTTCACAAGTGTACAAAGACTTTATGACAGGAAAAATCCGAGTAGTAGTGGCGACCAATGCCTTTGGCATGGGTGTAGACAAAGCAGACGTCAGGTGGATTGTACACCACACGATGCCACAATCTATTGAGGCATATGTTCAAGAAATTGGTAGAGCAGGAAGAGATGGCGAGCGGGCTAACTGCATGTTGTTGTTCTCACCAAAGAACTTGCAAAATATCAAAATCGTGTTTCAAAAGAATACAGAAAATCAAGAATCGAAACGAAGCAAACTCAAAGAGATGGGCAAATATTGTTTCAACATCAAAGATTGTAGACACCAAATGTTATTGGATCACTTTGGCGACAAAATCAAAGTGTCACGAGGTTGCAAGATGTGTGACATTTGCTCGACACCAAGTGGACTTGTTTTGACAGAGGCACAAGAGAAACGTGGCAGTGGTATGAAGAGACCTCAACGCTCATCGCATTCTTCACTAGAGCCTGGCCAGAGGAAGAGGCGTTAATGGAAAATACTATGTATTTAGTATATATATTTGGAATGTAAGCTTGCACTATATCAAATAGCATATAGCATATCATATTGATAGCGGTAAAGCACCTATAGAGAAAGACGGGACCTCTCTTATATTGACGGCTAATAGCAACATGTCATTAAGTACCTTTCATGGCATGTGACACGTTGTAATGAACTAGGGGCAAGATGCTCATGGGATTCGCCGCGTCTTTCACAAGAAATAACCTTGAAATGAAAAAGTTATGACATTTTACTTTATTTTGAAACTGCAGATACCCTGTTTCGCTGGCCAACTGGTGATTTTGACACCGGTATCTCTTGTACTAGGAGTTCCAGGCATCTCCTGGACATGCGTCAAGCAGTAAACCTGCATTATATAACCCCCTGCTGCCACCATACAAATTTTAGGGGATTCGGAGGACCCCCCCTGACAAGTACTTCCAGAGTCTCCGGACGCCCATAAGCTCAATCTGCGTTACAAACCCTAAGTAATATTCGCGCTATTTCGGTCCGGAGACTCGGGTTCCAGAGTAAGTTTATACAGTATTGAATAACAGATCTGTTTTTAAATAATACGAATACAACAGTTATTTGATTTTATACGATTTTTTTGTTGAGCTGTCATGTCATATCATGTCATGTCATGTCATGTCATGTCATGTCATGTCATGTCATGTCATGTCATGTCATGTCATGTCATGTCATGTCATGTCATGTCATACAGCGTCTTAGAGTTGTAATGAAACCTCACATTTGCACTCAGATGCTGCATCGGTCGGTAGATCGAATCCCCCGCCCGTCGCGTGACATCTGAGCCGCTCACGAGACCCGCCTTGCATGTTGTGAGGAGCACTTCTCACGTTCCGCCAGTGTAAAGAGCTGTTTCAGCGGTGTTAATTAATGAATAGATTAGGAACATCCGCAGCATGCCGCTAGCATCAAAATATGTTGCACACGACATACTTTGGGCGCTAGGTAACTTGACCGCTCAGATTTGGTCACTCGAAGCGGATCTTGGGGTCCTCGCTTCGAGTGGCGAGGAGCGGTAAACGCCATCCTCGAAACGCCATTCGTCTTGGCGTTCTGACCAAGGGAGTGGCTGTAGCTACTTAACACAACTAAGTGAACTTATGTAAAACGTTTAAAACGCGCAGATGCGCTTCATCCGCTCAACGAATCGCTGGCGGTATGAAGCACTTCTTCCGCTCTATCTCCGCGGGATGTCGCTAGGCTGTCGAAGTACTAAACTTAATATATTGAACTCCTAAGGTGTTGTCCGTAATAAATATTGTTAATCATGCAAAGATCAACAAAACTGTCAGACAGAATCTTCTCGTTTTGAGATTAGACCTAATGAGCGTTCCCTCAAGCAGCGCCACCGTCCCCCTAGCGGAAACCGGGAGCCGGGACGTTGGCGCGCTGTCCGGTCAAACCGCGGCAAGACCGGAGATTCTGTCCGACAGTTTTGCTAAACATGCCCTTCTGAGGGATACTGAAAGAGCGCGCCGCCGAATTTTGACAATTCGCCACGTAGGATACTTCGAAGCCGTCAAAGTTAGCGGAATACACTAATTCAGAATAAGCGGACAAATCAAGCTATGAAAACCAAAGAACTCGAATTCTGGGTCAAAGACGCCATATGACGTCTCTGGGCTTGGCGAAAACGTCCCTCCCCCCCCGATTAATCGCGCGATTAATCGTATTTGGGCCTCTCCCGATTAATCGTTGCCGATTAATTGGCTTAATAGTGTAGGAGATGCTTAATAGTGTAAAACCGATGCGGGCTTACAAAAAATGTCGAAACTTTTG
The DNA here is from genome assembly GCA_001247695.2 of Cymbomonas tetramitiformis. Classification (NCBI taxonomy): domain Eukaryota; kingdom Viridiplantae; phylum Chlorophyta; class Pyramimonadophyceae; order Pyramimonadales; family Pyramimonadaceae; genus Cymbomonas; species Cymbomonas tetramitiformis. The sequence goes on along the minus strand of LGRX02016888.1, from coordinate 12,031 downwards.
ATGTATCGTACCTATGACGCTTGGTGCTTTGAGCAACCTTCACACGTTCGCGGCATGCTTCCTCAGTCTCGTCAATCACACGGGAGTAAGCACCAGGACAAATCTCTACACCACCACCTTTCTTCTGCGCACAGTGGTGCAGAATCCGTTGACTTTGTGCGACTATGATCCGATTGCAACTTAAACACTTGCAGCGCTCACTAGGTGACCCTATATGACCGGCTGGGTAGAATTCGAGGGGAGTGGCTGTATGGCTCCCTTTAATAACGCGGACAAGCCACCATATCCACGCGGTGGGATTCGCCTGCTTGTCAGTTGTAGGAGCGGCTGCCGGAGGCATAGTTAAGAGGTTTAGGTAATTGGAAACTACAATACTGCAGACTGATGAGAGCCGTTCCGTGTTCCCGTGTTCGCTCTGTTGCCTACAAATATTTGCTATCTGCCTATCTCCCGTCGCGTGTCCCGTCTGACACGTCCTCCAAACAATTTGATCCTCCAAGGCAAAGCCTTAAGTATGGGACATCAACGCCCTAAGTATGGGACGGCATGCCTTAAGTATGTAACGTGGTCCTTAAGTATGTAACGCGAGACCCCCCCGATTAATCGCGCGATTAAACGTATTTGGCACCCTCCCGATTAATCGTTGGCGACGTTTTCGCCAACATAGTTTATACTTGATGTGAAAATAAATATGGACCTAAAACGCTGTATGTCATGTCATGTCATGTCATGTCATGTCATGTCATGTCATGTCATGTCATGTCATGTCATGTCATGTCATGTCATGTCATGTCATGTCATGTCATCTAGATTCAAAGACTCAGATGGCATGGCATGGTGCTGGGGTGGCATGGCGTGGCATGGTGCTGGTGTGGCATGGCATGGCATATGGCATGGCATGGTCGATGGTGGCATGCGTTATAGAAATTCATCTGTGACGTCACTGTGTCACTTTTGTCTCCTCGTCCTGTGAAGTAAAAGTTGTACAGTAGTATCTAATCATCTTGTAATTCAAAAAATTGATAAATTCCACGCTGACTCGCTGAGACGGCCTCCTCGTCATGCGATGGAATTCCTATTGACCTATGATCAGATTCCAACCGAACGATACAGTTCAACAGTCGAGTGACAACTGCACAGCCCAAATAAAAAAAACATGAAACATCCCCATCGCATGCCTTAGCTTGAGATCGTCTTACGTCTACAAAGCAAAAGCAAATTTGAAGTGTTGATCAGTTCTTGTCCTGTGTACGCTGTGAAATAGTCGCAGGCGAGTTGATCGTGCTGCATTTTCCGGTGAACTATGGGGTTCAATCCGAACCACATGGGGTATCGTCATCCCCCATCCACCAGCGAAATGGGATATGCTCGTTTCACAGCCAGCAAGGACAGGGGATGCCCCACAGCCAGCAGCGATGGCGGATATGGTCAACCCTCAGCCAGCAGCGATGGCGGATATGGTGGTCCCACAGGTGGCGGATATGATGGTCCCACAGGTGGCGGATATGGTGGTCCCACAGGTGGCGGATATGGTGGTCCCACTGGTGGCGGATATGGTCAACCCTCAGCCAGCAGCGATGGTGTGATATGATCGTCCCACAGCCAGCAACGGTGGCGGATATAGTGGTCCCACAGCCAGCAGCGTTGGGATATGGCGGTCCCACAGCCAGCAGCGATGGCGGATATGTTGGTCCCACAGGTGGCGGATATGTGTCCCACAGCCAACAGCGATGGCGGATATGGTCGACCCATAGCCAATAGCGATGGCGGATATGGTGGTCCCACAGGTGGCGGATATGGTCTACCCACAGCCAGCAACGACGGCGGATATGGTGTTCCAGGTGGCGGATATGGTCGACCCACAGCCAGCAACGACGGCGTATATGGTGGTCCCACAGGTGGCGGATATGGTGGTCCCACAGCCAGCAGCGATGGCGGATATAATCGTCCCGCAGTCAGCAACGACAGCGGATATGGCCGTTCCACGGCCATCAACGACGGCGGATATGGTCGTTCCGCAGGGAATGCAGACACAACGACACGATATTCCTCAAACATGGGAACAGGAAACGATCGTTCCATACCGAGTACCGACTTGCGACAGAGTCATCTCGCAGCGAGCACTCAGCGAGGGCCTCAACTTGCAACAAATGCTGAGGTGGGCAATATATATGACTTCAGTAAACTTACTCAAAATCTTCCCAGTGGGAACAGCATGCCGGCGTCCTCTCGCCCTACCCGAGACGTCCATCACGAGACATCAAGTCAACCGGCAGCTGGCATTCAAGACAACTTTGATCCCCGCGGAGTGAATACTAGATACGGTCGCTCGACAGTGATGCAAGAGCTGCCCGACGCATTCAGACTGACTTCTGCCATCAGGGCCGATCTCCCTTCACTGTCCCACGTGGACTTTGACGCTTTCCGAGAAAAAGAACTCGAAGATCAGATTCTAAAGTCCTTCGACAAGCTATGGAGACCTAACGAAGGTGAAGTGACGCCCGCCTCCAGAACTTTGAAAAAGTATTCTATGAAAATAAAAGTAAGTGTAATGAGAGTATTAGCATTGTTTAGTGGAACCTCCTCGGTAGGTAAAGCATTGAGATACATGTACACTGATGTAGACAGAATCTCTCTTGACATTCATCCTAAATACAACCCTACACATGATGTAGACATACTTCACTGGGACTACAGGATATATCCCAAAAGACATTTTGACATCATTTGGGAATCAGCTCCCTGCGTAGAATATTCTAAAGCAAAACGCAAAGGAGTAAGAGATCTTGAATTGGCTGATAATATAGGAAAGAGAACATTAGAGATAATAAATTATTATGAACCTACTTATTGGTATATAGAGAATCCTTCATATGGAGGATTGCTTAAAGACAGAGAGATCATGAAAAGAGCGTTGATGCACTTTGAGCCTCAGAGTCTTTGAAGTGTGAGTTCTAATCCCTCTGCAGACAGCTCCGTTTCGGCTCTGACTGCGGCCTCGGGTTGAGCGCAGGGCTCGCGCTGGATGCTGTCTTAGAGCTGTCGGCTCAAGTCAGGCGTCCCGAGCTGCGGCGAAGAATAAATGGTCTCTTGCAGAGCCACTGCGCGCCGATCTGCTGGCTGGAGTCCCTTGTGACTTGCCTCGATCTGCACACAGCCTACGGCGCGATTGAGCTCATTCATGGGTTAATGGCACCTGGGGAGGCGGACGGCATGGCCGGAGCGCCCTACTTTCTATTCCTCAATCGGGTAGAGTTCGAAGTTCCCTGGACCCGGGAGCGCACGCGCCCTCCTTGTCGAGTTTTGTTCCTTTATCAGGTTCTCCAAGACGGTGCAATCCATTGGTCAAGTCAGGGCTGCGTTCACTCCAGCCGGGCAGAAAACACAGAGCGCAAGAAGACACGAAAAGGCAGAGGGGAAGACCGGTAGTCTGGCCTTGCGGTGTGATGGGAGTTCCGGGTGCACTTCAGTTCCTGGGCGCACTCCTGGCGCTGAGACCACGGCCCCACAGAAGGCTATACCTTTATAATGCCATCTTTGCCGAGAAGTGCCGGAGCTGCTGTCAACCTGGACGGCCTCCAGTGCAGACACCATGCGCACCGTTCTCCGCGGGTTTCTGGGGACCAACTGGGCTGCAGAACTGGCGATCTCAGGATCCCTACACAGCATTTAATGTCAGGTTGCATCTTTGACACGTCAAATGCCGCCTACGGCGCTGACGCCAGCCTCGCACATATCGTGCATAATTCTCTTTGGCAGTTTTGGCCACTAGAGTTGTGGTCCTATTGCATGTCGTCGGGATGAGACTGAGTATGGGCGCCGTTGGGCCTTGGTGTGCGTTGCTCTCAGCTGGTGATGGAGAACCTGCAGCCGCTACACGTGAGCTCCGCCTCAGCACCGCGTCCGACAGTTTCCCCGAGTCATTTTCTTTTGCACTGCCCACACTCCTCTAATCGTGCTGCCCAGACAACTGTGAAGTAGAGCAGCCTCCCCCTTGGATTTAGACCTCCATCGACCTCCTTCTACTGAGCCCGGGTGAATGTAGAACTGAGCTACAAAGAGTCAAGTGCACCGGGGATGCAGCTCGAGTGAGAAGAGTGTGTTAGGGATGCAGCTCCAGTGAGTGGGGTGCGTGGGGGACGCGGTTCTCATGAGGATGGTGCATGGGGATGAGGCTCCAGTGTGGAGAGTGGGCGCTCTGGGAAGCATGCTTAGCACTCTCAGCCGTGCTTATGAGTGGCGGGATTCCGAGCAGCACCTCCATCACTGAAGCAATGTCATGCTCACATCCCCAGCTGGTTGTGGTGAGCAGGTCATGATGGCGATGGTTTCGACGCTGAGCTGCATTGCGAAGGCGCCGACCACTCCTGGGGTGATGCGGAGCGGCCAGCCGGACCTCGAGCGCGCGAGAGTGCACGCGACTGCCATTCTCAAAGCGCTGCTCACTGCCCCGGAGGAGCTGCTGAGGGAAGTGCACCCTAGCGTCACGACCTCGCTCTTGATGGCTTATTTCGACATGTTAGAGTCTGAGGTGCGCCGACTGCCCTTTCGGACCTCCGCGGTGCGCCAGCAGAGTTGTGCATCGCTCACGTGGCCGTGCTCACCCCTGTCCCACACTGAGATGGAACTTCAGGCCACAATGCTCACCCTGTTCCAGTTTGCATAAGGCATCCTCCGGCTCTATCACAAGCCCCAGGCACGGCAGTTATCCCGGTACGATGGCCCCAGGCGGCATGTATAGATAGAATGGGGTGAGGTGAAGGGTTGTGAGATGAAGTGGTCTGTGCGGCGGTGAGGCCAGAATGGGCACTGTCTTGACGAAGCCACGGATATTGCTCAGAAATTCTTGGACCAGGAGACTCCATACATGATCCAACGGTGAACCCTGACTGTTCCATGACTCTAGCACGTGGAGGTTAGCGTTGCTGAGATGAGAATGCTGTCTCACCCATCATTTGCTCCTTGCTTGCCGTGCCACCTTATTCTAGCTGCAGATGATGTCTGCGATCACATTCGCAGTACACGCTGAGCGGGGCATGGGCCTTGCTGGCAGTACACGATGAGTAGGGCATGCGCCTTGCTGGCACCACACGGTGAGCGGGAAGTGCGCCTTGTGAGCATTGCACGATGAGCGGGAAGTGCGCCTTGTTGGCACCGCACGATGAGCGGGAAGTGCGCCTTGTGAGCACCGCACGATGAGCGGGAAGTGCGCCTTGTGGGCACCGCACGATGAGCGGGAAGTGCGCCTTGTGAGCACCGCACGATGAGCGGGAAGCGCGCCTTGTTGGCACCACACGATGAGCGGGAAGTGCGCCTTGTGGGCACCGCACGATGAGCGGGGCGGTCACCATACTTGCCATGGACATTTCGCTCCGGCGTCCTGATGCGGTGGTTGTCGGGCAATTTTGAGGGAGTGGGGTTGGGCTGGTCTCGTTCTTGCGCTTGCAGCATATGTAACTTGATCGAGTCGGACACCACCGGGCCAAACTTGTTTGCGGCGTTTCTCATGACTCTGCTGCAGGTCCTGAAGCGGAACCCTCCGGGGCAGGCGGGCGCGCTCATGTCACGGGTCAAGTCATTATGGTCGCTCCTGTTGCGGTTGGTGCAGATCCCTGCCGTACGCGCCTTCACAATGACTCGCATGGAGACGGACAAGATGTACCTTCTCCTCGATTTTCTAACCGATTCCCTCATGTCGCCGCTCACTGCCGGTGGGTGGCCGCGTGCCCACTTCCTGCTCCGCCTTTCACATTCTTCACCAGTGCTTTAGTACTCCTCAATTTCTTTATGCAGCTCATTTGTGGGAAGGGGTTGGTGAGTGGATGGGTATGCAGACGTGGCGTTCTTATGCTGGTTCCATCTCCTGATCAGTAACGACCGCACCCTTGACCAGGGACTGGTCTCGGCCTCCTCCATATGGCAGCTGCATCCCCACCCTGGTGCGTTCTTGCCACCCAGGGCTAGTCTCGTACGACGCTCTTGACACAGGCTCTGCACACAGAAATTAAGCCTTGGGGTCGCGCGCGCCCCTCACGAAATTTGTGACAAGAGTACATCGCACGCTATCTTATGTGTTAGTCCGTGTTCGAAAGGGCGAGCTGCTCAGAAACGTTGCAACTGTCAGGCATCCTAGTGCTCAGCCACGCGGTAATAGAAATATCAGTGAATTTCTATCGCGCGCCAGAATTCGTGGATATATTCCTCAAGCGGCCAAGAACGCTTGTGGCCCTTCGCGCTGTCTCATTTGAGCTAGCGTGAAAGCATCCCGAGAACGCACAGACGAGCAATTGAAGGCACTTAATTGATGCTTTCACGCTAGCTCAAATGAGATGGCGAAAAACCACAAGCGTTCTTTGCCACTTGAAGGATATATCTGCGAATTCTGGTGCGCAACAAAACTTGGCTGATATACCGATTACTGCGAAGCTGAGCACTAGGATGCCTGAAAGTTGCATCGTTTCTCAGCAGCGGACCCGTGCATAACGCATTCGTTCCTTTGCTCCTTCGATCAGACGAGGACGGAGAGGAGGACGATGCCACTGAAATCGTTATCGGCTTATTTCACGATCGCGCCAGTTCGAAAAACCGTCGTATCTGGGCTGCGCCCATACATACATACATACATACATACATACATATATATATATATATATATATAGCAGCCGCATCCCCACCCTGGTGCGTCCTTGCCACCCAGGGCTGGTTGCAGTCACGTCCATATGACAGCTGCCTTCTCACCTTCTGCTACTCCCATTGGTCCACTGGTTTGGGTGATCGATCAGATCGGAGGGGAGGGGTAGAGGTAGACACAGTAGAGCTGATCTCACCGGAGGGAGATAAGGGCGGCACAGATGCCTGGGAGTTGATGAGTTTGGAGAGCGTCAGGGCTGAGGGATGCAAGGGCTGTGATCACTTTGGACGATCAGGGGGGAGGGAGGCGCAGGAGAGCTGACCGCTTGGGAAGGCTGGGGGGCGAGGGAGGTACAGGTGATCTGATCATGAAAATGTTCCAATCGTTGGACGAGGTGGTGTCAACGCTCGATGGCACCAGGCGTGGGGCCGGGATCAGCCGTCAGGATATCCAGGTGCTCGAAGAAGTGATGAGCCAGGAATTGATCGACGAGGTTGGCAGAGCTCTGCTTGGCGCTATGTTTGATAAGGACCACTCGATTCCCTTCAACTCCCTTCGCCGGTGAGCCCCCGTCCTCAGCAATGCCGTGGAACCTCACTGAGCCCGACGGCCTCACCGGGAGTGGAGGAACGTTCCTGTTGACCGGCCCTCGGGCCTCCCACATGTGACGCTGGCGGCCTGTGCTTGAGACAAGGGGGGCGCGTGGGCGGAGGAGATTGGCAGGTGGGTGTGCCTTCCGGAACCGCAATGCCAGGCCAGGGAGAGCAACTGCGCGCGCACTGTGGCGACCACCTTGCTGCACCTGGTGCACCGCTACCACTCTCGCGCCGAGGCCAAACGTTCGCAAGGTGCAAGCACTACCTGAACTCCCGTCTCTTCCATTTGCGATGTGGGAGACGAGGCCATCTGCTTGTTGTCTCATCTGAGAGGTCAGGGGGAGCGGGGCCCACATCAACCTGTGTGCGGCGAAAGTGAAGTGCTATGCATTTGGCGCAGCAGTATCCAACGCACCCACCGACAGCCGCCAGTCCCGAGCCAAGCCAGGAGCATGGCGACGGCCAAAATCGAGACCAGTCTGGACGAAATTGAGGGGGCCAAGGATGGGGCAAGTGTGTGTGTGGGGGTGGGGCTGCTTTGCTGCAAGGAGAGGCAGAGGGTGGTGAAGTCTACCTTCTGTGTTTTCCCTTGACTTTTGTGGGGAGCACTTAGGTGCCCGCATGTTTTCATTTTTTTACATGGGCTGTCCATGCTGTGTGGTGTGACTACATTCATGGCATAACCATGGACTAACGGGTCCCATCCATCGACCGTGAGCCACTGGGGGGCATGCCAGCAGGGTCCGATCACTCCGGAACCCTGGAACCAACTATTGTTGGGCGATGATCGGTCACATCGTATCATCTTTCCATGCTGCTTTGCATCTGGGTTGGGAATATGTATGAATTTGTGGTATCTTGTCACGGTCCCGCCCTGCTCTAGATTTGCTTCTCACATCCACTGGCATGATGGTGGGCTGGCTTTTGTTGGCCGATCGCATGCCGATCAGTGTGTGTGTGGAGGGGGGAGGTATCAGGTGCTGAGTCCAATGACTCTGTGGTGTACTTTGCGCTGGACATATCCCTTCAGGCGATGTGGAGCATAGTGATGCTGGATCCGAAGACTTTGCTGCAGCGCCTGGAGGATCCAACCTGTCAGGGCTTCGAGCACCTAATCAGGGGTGCGCGCTCGACGCCTCGCTGCCCTCGCCACCCCTTCGCCCATACCGCCGAGGGAGGCAGCAGGGGAGCTTTTGCTTCAGGCCACCCGGCACACTTCAGGACGCGAGGGAGATGGGTGGAGACTGTGTGGGCCGATACCCTCCATTGCTCGTCCGGGTTCGAATGAGCTGATCTCCTGCATCGCCCCTTGCGGAGTTTCGCCTCGTCCTCGTCTTAGGGGCTTAGGTTTCCAGATCGCTTCTTCCCTCCGTTTTCCGTCAACCCCCCGCTTGTCACCTCCTCGCCCTGAAGCTCTCGGTCCGTCCTGAACCCTTTCCCCCCCTCAGCGGTGTGGTTCTGTCACCCACTGAAGGGCCCATGCATTCCAGTTGCGAGACTCTGCCTTGTGGGGGGGGGGGAGGTGGGACGGGGGAGGATTGCAGCCTTAGCAGCGCTGGTCTCGGGCGCGCACGTGCAATTCGCCACATCAGCGGCGAGGATCCTGGATGCGCTGCTGGCGTGTCAAAGCCAGAAGCTGCAGTATTTTCTGTGCGAGCATCTGCACGAGGAGCTGCTAGTGCTGTCGGCTGCTGCCAATCTGAGCAATGATCGGGTGCCGGGATGGACTGCTGGGCGCCCCACTGAGCCAGTGTGGCTCACAGGCCCCCCCTTGCCTAAAGGTGGGTCCACCCCTCCTGCTCTCACACACCTAGCCACTCTAGAGAAGAAAGCTCATCGGATCCACTGGCATGATGGTGGGCTGACTTCGGTTGGCGAGCCGCGTGGCGCTCGGAGAGTATCCAACGGTGTTCCTGCGCCCAATACACCTTCGCTTGCGCATCGGTTGCCATGCGACCTGGCTTTGCCCATGGTTTGCGTTGTGGCTATGTCCACGTCACACCGGACGGGTACCTACTTGGTTGGGGTACCTGGTAGCCTTCAAGCTCTGAGAATGCCGCGGAACGCATGGGTCAAGGGTGTGGACAACTGCCTCGCCTGCCTGCATGCTTGAGCTTGGGCCCACAGCTTTGTGCATGTTGCATGGAATGTGGGGTTGGACACCAGGCTCTTGTTTTAATTTGCGTGATGCTGTGGCCGGGGCTTCAGGCGCTCCTCACGCTTTGGAATGTGTGCATGGGGGGCTGCATTTGTGCGTTGGGGGAGAGGGGGGATGTGTTTGAGCTATCATTGAGGCTGCATGTGTGCGCACAGAGGGGCTCTTGCGGTCCTGGAGTCCAGTCCAGCAGCCCGAGCAAACAAAGTCGTGTTTCTTTGCAAGCCGCCTCCTGCCTGTAAGGCCTGTGGGGGTCCCCTGCGGCCTTGTATTGTGTCAGGGCGTGCCCGCCAGCGAGTTCCCTGCAGATCTCCAGCTTTGTCTGGGTCTAAGGACGCAATCGCCAGCGAGAACCCCGCATCCCTGCTCTGCTCGCTGTGCATCGCCCCCTTCGCTCCGGCGAAGCGTCCCGCGGCACCTGATAAATGCCACCTGCGGCACCTGATACATGCCACCTGCAGCACCTAGTACATGCCACGTGCGGCACCTGATACATGCCACGTGCGGCACCTGATACACGCCACGTGCGGCACCTGGCATGCCACGTGCGGGCACCTGATACATGCCACGTGCAGCACCTGATACATGCCACGCGGCGGCACCTGGTACATGCCACGTGCAGCACCTGATACATGCCACGCAGCACCTGATACATGCCACGTGCTGCACCTGGTACATGCCACGGCGCACCTGATACATGCCACGTGCGGCACCTGATACATGCCACGTACGGCACCTGATACATGCCACGTGCAGCACCTGATACATGCCACCACTCTGACAAATGCCACGTGCGACACCTGATACATGCCACGTGCAGCACTGGATACATGCCACATGCAGCACCTGATACATGCCACGCGCACCTGATACACGCCACGTGTGCGGCACCTGATACATCACGTGCAGCACCTGATATGCCACGTGCAGCACCTGATACATGCCACGTGCGGCACCTGATAAAGCATGCCACGTGCAGCACCTGATTCATGCCACGTGCTGCACCTGGTACATGCCACGGCAGCACCTGATACATGCCACGTACGCACCTGGTACACGGCGGCAATTCGATACATGCCACGTGCAGCACCTGGTACATGCCACGTGCAGCACCTGATACATGCCACGCAGCACCTGATACACGCCACGGGCGGCACTCCGGATACGCCACGCGGCAGCACCTGATACATGCCACGCAGCACCTGATACCACGCCACGCAGCACCTGATACAGCGCCACGCGTAGCACCTGATACATGCCACGTGCGCACCTGATACATGCCACGGCGTGGCACCTGGATACATGCCACGCAGGCACCTGGTACATGCCACGTGCAGCACCTGATACATGCCACGTGCAGCACCTGGTACATGCCACGTGCGACACCTGTTACATGCCACGTGCGGCACCTGGATACATGCCACGTGCGGCACCTGATACATGCCACGTGCGTGCACCTGATACATGCCACGTGCAAAGCACCTGTACACGCCACGTGCAGCACCTGATACATGCCACGTGCAGCACCTGGTACATGCCACGTGCAGCACCTGATACATGCCACCTGCAGCACCTGATACATGCCACGTGCGGCACCTGATACACGCCACGTGCGGCACCTGATACACGCCACGTGCAGCACCTGATACATGCCACGTGCGGCACCTGATACACGCCACGTGCAGCACCTGATACATGCCACGTGCAGCACCTGATACATGCCACGTGCGGCACCTGATAGCCATGCCACGTGCGGCACCTGGGATACAGCGCCACGTGCAGCACCTGATACATGCCACGTGCGGCACCTGATACATGCCACGTGCGACTCCTGATACATGCCACGTGCAGCACCTGATACATGCCACGTGCGGCACCTGATACATGCCACGTGCGGCACCTGACACATGCCACGGCGCACCTGATACATGCCACGTGCGGCACCTGGTACATGCCACGCAGCACCTGATACATGCCACGCCAAGTAGTACCTGATACATGCCACGTGCAGCACCTGATACATGCCACGTGCAGCACTCCGATACGCCACTGGCACTTGATACATGCCACGTGCAGCACCTGGTACATGCCACGTGCGGCACCTGGTACATGCCACGTGCAGCACCTGGTACATGCCACGTGCGGCACCTGGTACATGCCACGTGCGGCACCTGATACATGCCACGTACGGCACCTGATACATGCCACGTGCAGTACCTGATACATGCCACGTGCAGCACCTGGATACATGCCACGTGCAGCACCTGACATGCCACGCGGCGCACCTGATACATGCCTAATGCAGTACCTGATACATGCCACAGCACTCCTGATACATGCCACGTGCGGCACCTGGTACATGTGCCACGCGTGCAGCTACCTGATACATGCCACGGCGTGCACCTGATACATGCCACGTGCGGCATTCCGATACTGCCACGCGCACCTCGGGATACGCCACGCGGCACCTGACAGCATGCCACGCGGCGGCACCTGGTACATGCCACGCAGCACCTGATACATGCCACGTAGCGCACCTGATACATGCCACTGGGCGGCACCTGATAATACGCCACGCGCGGCACCTGGATACATGCCACGCGGGGCGGCACCTGATACATGCCACGTGCGGCACCTGATACATGCCAC